>JAINUG010000309.1:77500-112500 GCA_029706075.1 Aldrovandia affinis | reverse complement strand
ATGATGGTGATGATGGTGATGATGATGATGATGATGATGATGATGATGATGACGATGACGATGGTGGTGGTGGTGATGATGGTGGTGATGATGATGATGATGGTGATGATGGTGATGGTGATGACGGCGATGATGGTGATGATGGTGATGGTGATGATGGTGATGATGATGGTGATGATGATGATGATGATGATCGTGATGATGATGATGATTACGTACATGACATGTATACAACGTGCAGCCCCCACCTGGGTGATGAGCCTAGCGGCCATTTTGTGCCAGAACGCCCAAAATGTGTTGGGGGTGATTAGGGGCAGGTTGTGTTGGGGGTGATTAGGGGCAGGTCGTGTTGGGGGATGATCAGGTTGAGAGAGCAGGCTTGGGAATTTTTGCCAGGACACTGGGGGGCCCTACTCTGTGGGATAAGTGCTGATGCCCCCTGTGTAACCCTGCCCCCGCCCCCCCCCCCTGTGTAACCCTGCCCCCCTGTGTAACCCTGCCCCCCCCCATGTGTAACCCTGCCCCCCTGTGTAACCCCCCCCCTGTGTAACCCTGTCCCGCCCCGCCCTGTGTAACCCTGCCCCCCTCCCCCGCCCCTGTGTAACCCTGCCCCCCCCCCCCCACAGTATCTGGCGGAAGTCCTCCAGCAGCACGAGCAGCCCATCGTGTCCACCTGCTCCCCAGCCGACGTGCAGGCCGCCTTCAACACCATCGTCACCCGCATCCAGAGATTGTGAGCCCCGCCCGGAATATCACTCACCTGCTCACTCACACACACACCTACCCCTCACACTCACCTATATCCTCACACTCACCTGTTCACTCACACACCTGCCCACTCACTCACCTGCCCCACACACTCACCTATATCCTCACACACACCTGTTCACTCACACACCTGCCTCACACACCTGTTCACTCACACACACCTGTATCCTCACACACCTGTTCACTCACACACACCTGTATCCTCACACACCTGTTCACTCACACACACCTGTATCCTCACACACCTGTTCACTCATACACACCTGTATCCTAACACACCTGTATCCTAACACACCTGTTCACTCATACACCTGTTCACTCACACACACCTGTTCACTCACACACCTGCTCCTCACACACCTCACTCACCTGTTCACTCACACACCTGTGCGTTTGCTCCTCAGCTGTAACTGTAACGCCCAGACGCCCCCACCATCAAGGTGGCCGTGGCCGGAGACCAGACCTACCTCAGCACCATCCTGAGGTTCTTCGTGGAGCAGCTGGCCAACAAGACGCCCGATTGGCTCAGCTACATCCGCTTCCTGGTCATCCCAATGGGTAAGGCAGGCGGAGACACGCCCACTCCACTGAGAGACACGCCCACTCCACTGAGAGACACGCCCACCCCACTGAGAGACACGCCCACTCCACTGATAGACACGCCCACTCCACTCAGAGACACGCCCATCCCGCTGAGAGACACGCCCACTCTACTGAGAGAGACAGGCCCGGACACGCTAACTCTTTAGATGCCAGGAACATTTTAAATCCGAGAATTTTCCGCCAACTGCGTCACTAACCAAAACTGTACAATTGTACAAAAGAAGAATTTTGTTCTGAACGTTGCTGAAAATAGACGTTTCTTTTTTAAATTGTCAGTAACCTGCAGGAATTGTACTGCTGTCTAAAGGGTAAAAGTATTTTACTTTTATTTCTGGCAGACAGAAACAGACAGTAAAAACTCTGCTGTCTCGAGTGATTTTCAGGGCTGTCCTGGCGATTGTAGAATTGATCTCAAACCTGTCAGCTCTTCCTGTTTCAAAGCTCTGTTTGTGGCTGAGGGGAACATGAAAACCTTTATCATTTATCTTTTTCATTTTCTGGTTGTGCTCACCGTTCAGGCTCCCACCCCCTGGCGAAGTACATATCGTCCTTCGACAGCAAGTTCAACACCCTCTTTATGGACGCGCCCTGGAGGGAGGTGTTCAGCCGGACAGACCCACCCCCTCAGGTCAGAAACCCAGAGGGACATTGGGTCAGGACCCCAGGGTGGTGGTTGGGTCAGGACTCTAGGGTGACAGTGTTCCCATCTCTCTCCCTCCCTCCCTCCCTCTCTGTCTCTCTCTCTCTCCCTCCCTCTCCCTCTCTCCCTCCCTCTCTCCCCTTCCCTCCCTCCCTCCCTCCCTCCCTCTCTCCCCCTCCCTCTCTCTCTCCTCCCTCTCTCTCTCTCTCCCTCTCTCTCTCCCCCTCCCTCTCCCTCTCCCTCCCTCTCCCTCCCTCTCTCTCTCTCTCTCCAGACTCTCTGGATGTGGCTGCGCGGGTCACACAGTACTTGGCCGGGGCCTGCGTCTCTCACCAGTTCCCCATCTCTGAGGCCATGCTCACATACAAGCAGAAGAGGTGAGTGAGTGAGTGTGTGTGTATGTGTGCGTGTGTGTGCGTGTCTGTGTAGTGTGTGCGTGTCTGTGCATGAGTGTGTGTGCATGTGTAAGTGTTGTGTGTGTGTGTTTGTAACAGTGGAATGGATGACTGCACCCTAAGCCTAACCCTGTCTCACTCTCTTCTTTCTCACTTTCTCCTCTCTGTCTCTCTCTCTCTCTCTCCTCTGTCTCTCACTCTCTTCTCTCTCTCTCACTCTCTTCTTTCTCCTCTGTCTCTCACTCTCTTCTCTCTCTCTTTGTCCTCTCTGTCTCTTCTCACTCTCTGTCTCTCTCACTCTCTTCTGTCTATCTTGCGCTCTCCTCCCCCCACGCATCTCTTCCTCTCTCGTTTTTGACCTTGGTGATTGTGTTCCAGCTGTGCGCTCTATATGGTGTGTCATAGTAACTGTGTGTGTGTCAGTGTGAGAGACTCCTGGGTTTATTGTGTGTGTGTGTGTGTGTGTAGTGTGTGTGTAGTGTGTGTGTGGTGTGTGTGTAGTGTGTTTGTAGTGTGTGTGTGTGTGTGTGTTTGTAGCGTGTGTATAGTGTGTGTGTTTGTGTGTGTGTGTAGTGTGTGTGTGTGTGTGTGTGTGTGTGTGTGTGTGTGTGTGTATAGTGTGTGTGTGAGTGTGTGAGTGCCGTTCTGTCAGGGTCTGTGGAGAGGGTTCTCTGTCTGCTCCAGAGATGCTTGTTATCCGAGGCGTTTGTGTCGTTATTTTGGGCGTTGCTGCAGTGTCCCGGCGGGGGCGTGGCTGTGCCTCAGGAGAGATGGGGTTGTAGGGGCGTGGCTGTGTCTCAGGAGAGATGGGGTTTGCAGACGGCAGCAGATGTAACAATGTTCTCCATTTTGGTTCTTTTCCCCTTTTTTTGTTTGCATTCAAGGAAGAGAAGTTTGTATTTTGATTTTTACATCAGGTATCTGATCGTGTTCCTCCTTCCTTCTATCCTCCTTTTCTTTATTCTGTCTCTCCACGGTTTGCCCTGTTTTCTGCGTGTGTCTAACGCCCCCCCCTGCCTGCCCCCCCACCAGCGCCCTGCACCGCCCTTGGCCTCCTGTTTGGGTTTTTTGGTGTGTTTTTTCAATATTAACCATTTCCCCGTCTGTCTTTGTCTGTTTGCTGTGTGGAAATGCCTTAACCCCCCCCCCACAGAGAGCCCCGCCCGTGGTCACATGACCACCGCCCGTCGAATCAGGGACGTGCGCTGCATGAGGGGGCGGGGTCTAGCCTGAGTGTACCATAGTCAGTGCTGTGACTTTCATTTGATGTGCAGGTAACTGCCAAAATAAAGGAAACACCAACAAAGTGTCTTAGTAGGGCGTTGGGCCACCAGGACAGCTTCAGTGCACCTTGGTGTAGATTCTACAAGTGTCTGGAACTCTGTTGGAGGGAGGCAACACCATTCTTCCATGAGAAATTCCATTATTTGGTGTTTTGTTGATGGTGGTGGAAAACGCTGTCTCAGGCGCCGCTCCAGAATCTCCCATAAGTGTTCAACTGGGTTGAGATCTGGTGACTGAGACGGCCATGGCATATGGTTTACATCGTTTTCATGCTCATCAAACCATTCAGTGAGCACTCGTGCCCTGTGGATGGGGGCATTGTCATCCTGGAAGAGACCGCTCCCATCAGGATAGAAATGCTTCACCACAGGATGAAGGTGATCACTCAGAATGGCTTTGTGTTTATTGGTGTTTACCTTGCCCTCTAAGGGGTTGAGTGGACCTAAACCATGCCAGGAAAATGCTCCCCACACCATAACAGAGCCACCAGAACCCCTCATTTACTCAAGTGTTTCCTTTATTTTGGCAGTTACCTGTAGTATTTTCAGCAACTTCTCAAAATATTTCAACAAATGTATGTATAATCTATTTTTTATTTTTTAAATCACAATTTAATACTGTTCTATATTCACACAGAGTTAGAGTTTCTGTGCTCTCACTGTGTCTCAGTCAGACAGACAGACAGACAGACAGACGTCGGGAGACTCGTTAGGAAATTAAAATGGATCCGTTAGGAGCTCAGTGGCCAGATTGGAGGGAGGGAGGGAGGGAGGGAGGGAGGAGGAGAGGGAGGGGAAGAAGGAAGGAGAGGGAGAGAGGAAGAGGGAAATATGGGCTTTGAGAGAGCAGACGAACAGGAGGGAGGGAGGGAGGATTAGACAGCGCTTCAGAGCAGAGGGAGAGGAGGAGAGGTGAGAAGAGGAAGAGGGAGAGGCCCTCAAAGGGGCGTGTACCTCGTGCTCCTCCTCTCTGCTCCCGTCTTAGAGGAGAGCTCTGATTGGACCCCCCCCTCTGGTGAACGTAGTGCACGACTGAAGGTCACAACCAATCAGTGGGCTGTCAGCCAGAGCAGTGCATTATGGGACAGACAGTGTCTCCTGAACACTTTAACCCTTCATACACACTCCCTGCAGATCCCTGAGAGCTCTCAGCCAACAACTCAGTGGTTCTCTGTGGCTCAGTTGGTAGAGCACAGCGTTGGCAACGCTTAGGTTGTGGGTTCAATCCCCACTGGGGCCACATATACTGAAAATGTATACATTCACTACTGTAAGTCGCTTTGGATAAAAGCGTCTGCTAAAATGGCGTATATATAACTCAGTTCCACTTCTGTCTGTGTAGCACCTTTTACTGAGCGCTGTCTGTGTCGCCAAACTGGCGCTGTCTGTCCCAAAGATGCTTTACAGGAGAAACGAACACGCACGAAAACACCGGGTCTGAACCCCCCCAAACAAGCCAGGAACTCAGACAGAGGAACTCCCCAGTGGGAAGAATAGCGCGTCACTCAGACAGAGAAACTCCCCAGTGGGAAGAAAGCGCGTCACTAACCAGAGCAGGGCCGTAGAGGCAGTCATACCCAGTTCTGCTCTGAATGCTGGGTGGAAATGGATATCGTTTTGTGTCTTTTTTTCTCTTGATTGCCAGTAATCCACGGGAATTGGTACTGGTATCAAAAGGGTTAACGTATCTAAAGTGATTATTATTATTAATGTTTCATTATTGGATTCAGGTTTTGGATTGTAATTGAGTCGTCCCTGCACAGACAGACAGACAGGTGTGTAACAGACAGACAGACAGACAGGTGTGTAACAGACAGACAGACAGACAGGGCACTGTGGAGGTCAGAGGTGAAGGTCGGGGTGTTTGTCTGCTGTGATAAAGAGAAGGGTTAGGGGTGAAAGGTCAGAGGTCATGAATACTCCGGTAGGCTGATTGCTGTCACATCCCACCCCCCCCCCCCCACCCCTCCCCCGCCTGCCTCCCTGGTCGTAAGGCATCGGCATCTCATCGTGACGTGACCCCCCCCCCTCCCCAAAAAAACAACCGCCCCCCGATGGACATGTCCCAGAATCCTCGGCGCGATGGCACCACCATCGAGCGTGTGTGTGTGTGTGTGTGTGTGTGTGTGAGACCCTGACCTGTGACCCTGTCTCCTGAGGGGGGGGTCCATGTGACCCTGTCTCCTGAGGGGGGGGGTCCAGACTGAGCGCTGAGCCTCGCCCCCCGCCAGGCTAACACTCTCCTCTCCACCCACAGCCCTGACGAAGACTCCTGCCAGAAGTTTGTGCCCTTTATCGGGGTAAGAGTGTGTGTGTGAGTGAGTGAGTTTGAGTGTGCAAGTGAGAGTGTGTGTGTGTGTGTGTGTGTGTGTGTGTGTGTGTGTGTGTGTGTGTGTGTGAGTGTGAGTGAGCTACAGACATACAACGTATACAACGGCTGTGCCCCATGTGGGGTTTGAACCTGCAGCCTCTGCAAGAGCTCATCAAATAAGACACAATATCCCCCATGAACATGAGACATTGGGGTTTTTTAAGATCAATAAAATAAAGAAAAGATTACATTAAATATTGAAAGGCAGTCATTAGAGTAAGCAATGAAGGTGTAAGACCCAAAGGGGAAATAAACTGAGCAGAAACCTGACGACCTCATCGCCTTAAAATAAACAAATAAACAAGAGGGAAGGAAAACACACACACACAAAAAAGGAAAGGAAACCGCACACACACACACACACACGCACGCACGCACACACACACACACACACTCACACACACACACACACACACACACTCACGCACGCATGCACGCACACGCACACACACACACACACAACACACACATAAAACAAGAGGGAAGGAAACAGCAGGAATTACATTTAAATTTTTTGCATTTTGCATTTTTGCATCTTATCCAGAGCGACTTACAAGATGTGCATTAATACATGGTAGGAACAATCATAGTTAGCGCAAGAGATCAGTGCAGTAATACTGTAATAGACATCATTGTTGGCAGCAGCACACCGCACCTGTAACACTGGGAAGGAAAATAAGGAATTTTAAAGATGCGCAGCGGTGCGGCAGACACATCCGAGCGGTCTGTGCTGTCAGGCCGGGGTTATCTGAGCGATGGAGGGAGAGGGGGCTTCCTGTGGGAGAGAGGGAGAGAGGGAGGCAGGAGGGAGAGAGGGAGGCAGGAGGGAGAGAGGGAGGCAGGAGGTGGTGTATGACCTGGGCGCTTCTCTCCTGCAGGTGGTGAAAGTGGGGATCGTGGAGCACAACCTCTCCACCTCAGGTAAGACCATCTCCCCCCTCTCCTCCTCTCCATTTACCACCTCAGGCCATGTTTGTGCTCTCTCTCTCAATCGCTCTCCCTCTCCCTCTCTCTCTCTCTCTCTCCCTCTCTCAATCTCCTCTCCCTCTCCCTCTCCCTCTCTATCTCTCTCTCTCTCCATCTCTCTCCCTCTCCCTCTCAATCTCTCTCTCTCCCTCTCCCTCTCCCTCTCTCGGCTTCCTTCCTTCCTGTTGGCGTGAGCTTCCCAGAGTGCTGGGTTTTGGCCGAGGTCAGAGGTCAGAGGCCGCAGCTGTGCCCAATCAGAAGGCTCGTGACCCTGTCCCAGACTGGCACAGCCAAACGCAGTCCCTCGAGGAGGCGGCTCCACCAGCGCACGTCTCTGGGGGGGAAACGCAGTCGTGTTCACAAGCTGCCCTCACGGGCTCAAGCCCAGCCCCTCTGACAGCATGCGCTCCTGTCACGCCTCGGGCCGCCAGCTGGGGGCGCTGCACAAGGCCGGGGTCAATTCAGATTTCAGTTTCATGCCACAATTCATGAGCGGAGATTTCATGACGAATCAGAAGTCCAAGAGTCTTCAAGCAACGGAATCATAATCGAACAATAAATGTGCATGTAGTATACTTTGGAATTGGTGGATTTTTATTCAATTAAATTTAAATATATAAAGTTGCATTCACACAAAGATGCCAAATGAAATTATTTGTAGAAAAAAATAATAATTGGATTTAATTGTGCAACCACACAAACTAAACCACTAATTTGTGTTTTTTGTGTGTAATTTGTGTGCGATGAAATTAAATCAAACCAGTCATGGAGAGGCTGTGTGATCAGCCAATGGGACGGAAGTGTGGTACCTGTGTGTGACCTTTGACCTTCTCCCCCCTCCCCAGTGGACTCTGATGACGCCATGGTGGGGGGGCTGAGCATGCTGGCGTCGCCCCCCCCTCAGACAGGGGGCGTGGCCTACGGGAAGGACGTCACCTGCACCCCTCCCCCTCCCCCTCCGTTTCATCAGCACTGTCTGGAGCTGGGTACGACACACACACTATACACACACACACACAACACTATACACACAACACTCACTATACACACACACACACTACACACTATACACACACTATACACACAACACTCACTATACACACACTGTCTGGAGCTGGGTACGACACACACATTATACACTCACACTCAACGCTACATATACACTATACACACACACACACTGTCTGGAGTTGGGGGCGACATACTCACTCTACACACTATACACACCTTATACACTCACTCTCACTCTCACACACACCGGCCGAACACTGTGTGAAATATGTATTTAAGATACTTTAACTATTAAGATGCTGGTCAAATGTGAAAGCACTCCCTGAGAATGTTAAACCAAAAGTGTTACGAAACCAAAACCCAGTCTTTTGAAAGAGGGATTCTGTTCTGAATGTTGATGATGACAGATTTGTCTTTTAAAATAGTTGGTAATGTGCAGGACTTTCGCTGCAGCGGTGTTTAGTAGACCGCAGGTCGGTGGGTGACGAAGCTGCGTTGTGTTCCTGCGATTGTTCTCTCCCACAGAGAGCTGTGCTGAACGAGTCGTCAGGAAACAGCTCACAGCTCTGAGTCTGACCTTGGGTGACCTCTGAGTCTCTGAGCTGTGGGCACTACACACTGTTACACTAGGAGAATATTCTCACCACATCATATAATATTCATATTAACAAAGGACTTCATTAGTGAACCTTTACAAACAGTCCTGACCTTCGTGTGCTTCTCTCTTTCTGTGTGTATTTGTGTACATATATATGTGTGTGTATGTCTCTGTGTGTGTGTGTGTGTGTGTGTGTATATCTGTCTCTGTCTGTGTGTGTGTGTGTGTGTGTGTGTGTCTCCCTCTGTGTGTGTGTGTGTGTGTGTGTGTCTCTGTGTGTGTGTGTGTCTCTCTGTGTGTGTGTGTGTCTGTATCTGTCTCTCTCTGTGTGTGTCTGTGTGTGTGTGTGTCTCTCTGTGTGTGTGTGTGTGTGTGTGTGTGTCTCTGTCTCTCTGTGTGTGTGTGTGTGTGTGTGTGTGTGTCTCTGTGTGTGTGTGTGTGGTGCAGTTCTCCGGGCTCAGGTGGGGAGGTGATGGGTCTGCAGGTGGATTACTGGGCGTGGCAGGGCCCGGAGAGGAAGAGGGAGGGGGAGAGGAGGGACGTGGGGATGAAGAACACCCTGAAGAGCAACTTCCGCTCCCTGCAGGTGAGCCGCCTCCCGGGGGGGGGAGAGCTCTGCCCCCCAGCCAGCATGTCCATGACCGTCGTCACCAAGGAGAAGAACAAGAAGGGTGAGCTCCTCTTACACACCTGTGTGCGATACCTATGTGTGTGTGTGTGTGTGTGTGTGTGTGTGTGTGTGTTACCTGTGTGTGACAGACACCTGTGTGTGTGTGTGTGTGTGTGTGACAGACACCTGTGTGTTACCTGTGTGTGTGTGAGACACCTGTGTGTGTGTGTGTGTGTGTGTGTGTGTGTGTGTGTGTGTGTGTGTGTGTGTGATACCTGTGTGCGATACCTATGTGTGTGCTACCTATGTGTGTGCTACCTGTGTTAGCAACCATGATCTCCATGATTATGTCATTGTTCTCCGTTGTGATGTCATGGTATGATGTCATGTCATTGTTCTCCGTTGTGATGTCATGTCATTGTTGTCCACAGTGATCTTCCTCAGTAAGAAGCCAAAGGAGCGCGACCTGGACTCTAAGAGTCAGGTGATCGAGGGGATCAGCAGGCTGATCTGCGCTGCCAAACACCAGCACACCATGCTGAGAGGTACACACACACCCTGCACCACACACACACACCAGCACACCATGCTGAGAGGTACACACACACACCTGTACCACACACACCTGCACCACACACACACCTGCACCACACACACCTGTACTACACACACCTGTACCACCACACACACACACACACACACCAGCACACCATGCTGAGAGGTACACACACACACACACTACACACACCTGTACCACACACACACACACACCAACACACCATGCTGAGAGGTACACACACACACACCTGTACTACACACACCTGTACCACACACACACACACACCAACACACCATGCTGAGAGGTACACACACACACCTGTACTACACACACCTGTACCACACACACACACACACACACACACCAGCACACCACACACACACACACCAACACACCATGCTGAGAGGTACACACACACCTGTACTACACACACACCTGTACACACACACACACACACACACCAACACACCATGCTGAGAGGTACACACACACACCTGTACCACACACACACACCATGCTGAGAGGTACACACACACCTATACTACACACACTCGCTCACACACACTCCTCCTTCTCTCTATCTCCCTCTTTCAAATTCAAATTCAAATGGAGCTTTAATTTATTGAACCAGATTAGAGATCAGGAGATCTCTTCTGCAAGGGAGAGCTGGCCAAGAAGGCAGCAGCATATTCAATTAGACAATACAAACAAGATTATTATATATTATATATATATTATTATTATTATACAAGTGTATTACAGTATATCACACAACGTGAGAGCACACTAGATCATTACAGAGAGAGAGAGAGAGAGAGAGAGGGAGCGAAGCTTAAACAACTCAATCATAGCAGTGACAACTCTTAATGGAATTGTCTAACATATTCCTAATTAAAAGTTTTAACTCAGGAACTAAATCTGTGAGTGATAAATCTTTCTGCGGGCGATTCCATGCAGCAGATGCAGAGATCATAAAGGATTTCTTGCCCATCTCTGTCCGAGCTTTTGGGACTCAGCAGAATGAAGTGTTGACATCGTGGGCTGAACTGACCTCCACGTTTCTGTGTAGTATAAATACTTCAGTAAGCAGGAAGCAGATGGCATGACAAATAAAACTGTGTTGCCAAACCATAGTACACATGTTCACAAACACAAAAGCAACAATATTATTTCAACAATCTCTCTCCCTCTCTCCAGTCTCTATCGATGGGGTGGAGTGGAACGATGTGAAGTTTTTCCAGTTGGCAGCTCAGTGGCCCACGCATGTCAAGCACTTTCCTGTGGGCGTGTTCGGCTACAGCAAGACCATGTGACCGCGTCCAGCGGGCCGACCTCTTCAGAATCAAAGCGTGATCCTTTTCCTGTGGAAACTCTACAAGCTCAAACCGCTGGTCTTAGTCCTACACTTTACCTTCTTGTCCTTTCTTTTCCGTTTCTTTTTGGACACCAGCGCGAGGAGGAACACCGCCCCACCGAGACTCTGCGCTGGGGTTCAGAACAGAAACACACGGCTGTGTTTGCACTTTGGTTTTGCGTCATGTTTTTATTATTTCTGTGAAATCCTGTGTGGGTCGCTGTCCCGTACGCTGTGTGAGGGGAGGGGAGGGGGAGGGGGGGGGAGGGGAGGGTGCAGATTTTAAACTTTAAAAAGAACACGTTTGTGTTGCGGAATGAGAGGAACGCTGCTGTGAACCTGGCGGTGGAGGGGTCCTAACGCTAACCGCCCCTCCACCCCCCAGAGACGCTCACCTTCTTTATTTACTCCAGTTTGTTTGTGTTTTTTATAAAGAAGTGACTTGCTAACATTTTGATATGATATTATTATTAGTCAGTAAAAGTTGCCTTTTTTTATTATTTTGAAGCACACTGTGTATCAGAAGCAAAAAAAACAACCAACTATAAACTCAGCAACTGAGCGCGTGGAAGAGGAACAAACAGAGACAGAGACAGAAACAGGCAACTGACTGACTCACAAACACATTATTATTTTTCTCCCAATTTAGCAGCCCTCTCTTTTTCATGTCAATCCCCTCCTCGTATTGTGAGTTCGCTGCCGTAGCCCTGAGACCGGCAGTGACAAAGGCGATATACCGCCTCCTCCGAGACGGCACTCACCAAGGTGTCGACCGTAACTCCGGTACACAGAGCCACTCCTATACGCAGCGAGCTCATATCGGCTTCCCTCCCTGACTGACTCACAAACACATTTTTAATCTGTCTCTCTCTCGCTGTGGTTTTTCTTGCAGCTAGATGCCAAGTTGAGTTGAGTTCTTTGCGTGTTTAACTGGGCGGCGCTCGTAGGCTAGGGGGCTAGCGTGGACGGCCGCTCCTAACCTGGGATCGAGACGCCCTCAAGCAGGCGCCATTTTGAGGGGCACTGCGGAGAGGAAGCCTTTGGGAGGGCCTCCCCTCTACCCACAATCCCCTCTGCTTGCTTGTCCCTGGTGCCATTCCCGTGTCAGAGCCGCTGAAACCCAAGGGGATTTCTCATCTTTCTTTACCGAAAGTGTCTTGAAACTTGTAGAGTAGATTCCGGTAGTCAGGTGTTCTTCCACAGAAGACGTCCACAGGACGGCTGCTTTTAACATGACTGCCTGGCCCAGGAATCAAACCTGGACCAGACCTGTGTCAAATGTGTATTTTAGATTATTTAACCCTTAAGATGGCAGTAAAACAAATCCTGTTCGAATCCCTGAGAAGACAGAACGTGTTGCTAACGGAAACGCAGTGATATGAGAGATGGACTCTGCTCGTGACAGGCGGTGGCCTGTAGTGTTGATGCGCCAAAAAACTAAAAGCTGAAAGAATATGTTCTCACCGTCGCCACCTAGCTGTGAGAAATACCCTAACTTCTGCAGGCAGCTCAGCCGCCGCTCCAGCTGCCACCCCGCTGCCCCCCCCCCCCCAGCCCCCCACCCCCCAGCGTGCCACCCCTGCCCCCACCCAGCGTGCCCCCCCTGCCCCCCCACCCAGCGTGCCACACTCCCCCCCCAGAGCTGCCAGCATCATCGATGGGCGTGACAGTCACCGCCTCGTTAAAGGGCACCTGGCCTGTTCCGCAAAACGCCCAATTAATCAAACTATCCCAGCGTCTAAACATCCTGTTCCACATCCAGAGAAAACACCAACATTACATTTTTTACATTTGAATTTTAAGCATTTAGCAGACGCTCTTATCCAGAGTGACTTACAGGATGTGCATTAATACATGGTAAGATCAATCATAGTTCACACAAGAGATCAGTGCAGTTTTGACTGAACACTCAGATTAGTTTGAATAGTCTGTTACAGACCCGCCAACATTGGGAAATCGTTTTTGCAAAATTTGGGGAACTCCTTTTGTTAGCTAGGCAAAGATGAGACCGAACGTTGATTGGCTCAGTTCAGTGTCACGAGGTTTTGACCGAACACTCATTTTAGCGTAGTTTAAAGTCACACTCACGTGCTTTGACAGAGCGGATAATCTTTCCCACGGTAGAATTTATCAGTGCAAAGTGCAAACTATGAAGACAAACGTAACACCATCATGAACATGGCATCTCAGCAGAGAACAGGGTAGGCTACTGTTCAAAATGTCTGTTGCATTATCGGTCATGTGCGTCTCCATTTAGTGAGCTTATAGGCCTGCAGTTTTGTGATTCTTTAAAAAATGATTATGATATATAAATGATAATTTCCCCATTCATCTTCAAACCAGTGATGGAATGCAGATTCAAAATGAGATCCAATATTCAAGCGACAGCCTGAGTGCTTAACGGCCAATCAAAACCACCGTACAAAGGATCCACTGGATTTACTTCTGACTTTAAAACAAACAGACGGACGTGAAGCGAGAGATGAAAGAGAGAGAGTGACCGCTTTATAAAAGGAGCAGTGATTTGCTGTGGTTTTTGCAGTGGTTGAGCACATCAGCCAATCAACACGGTCGGTGTGCACGTGTGTGTGTGTGTGTGTGTGTGTGTGTGTGTGTGTGGTGTGATTGGTGCTCTCAGAATGATGTAATGGTGCGTGTCATTTCAGTTTCAAGGCTCTGTGCTCATCCCTCACCTGTGCTCATCCCTCACCTGTGCTCATCCCTCACCTGTGCTCATCCCTCACCTGTGCTCATCCCTCACCTGTGCTGATCACCTGTGCTCATCCCTCACCTGTGCTCATCCCTCACCTGTGCTCATCCCTCACCTGTGCTCATCCCTCACCTGTGCTCATCGGGTGCTCATCCCTCACCTGTGGATCCCTCACCTGTGCTCATCCCTCACCTGATCTCACCTGTGCTCATCCCTCACCTGTGCGCTGGTCTGGATGGTGATGCTCACAGTTCTACGCAGTGTCCCTTCTGGGGTGGGGCGGGGGGTAAGATCTTGGCACATTCGTCAGTGACAAAGCTGCCGTTGTCACCGGCCTAAATCGCCAACAACGAAAAGCACAATAAATTCCAGGCCTCCCTGACAGCAGGCAGATGCTGAATCACAGAGGAATGTTTGTTATTAAACGTGTAAGAGTTTAATACGCCGTGCAGAATAAATACTACGGAAGAACGCCCTAAAGAAAGTGTAAAACGACCGGGTCTCACCTCACGCAGGGTCATGTTTTCCTTCTCTTCTTTTGGCCCACAGACTGAGTCACGTTTGCATATTCAAAGTGTTATAAAAGGAGGTTTTATTTCGACTGTTCTTTCCCACGCTGTCAAACGCTTTCCTCACGAGGAGGAGGGGGGGGGTGTGTCACTTTACCACTTTATAAGGTCAGGAAACATTTCTGATGCGTTTCTGTCGCGTGCACTTTGAGTACTACGACACATTTCAGAGCATGCTAAAAAAAACCTGCGATAACATCTCTCGGTTAACTTGTCATTTTAAACGGGATAGTATTCTCAAACTATCGTCACCAAACCTCACGAACAAACCCCCTATCGGGGCGGGGGCGATTGCCTGGCCGCCCCAGAGGGAGGGGGGAGGGAGAGCCAGCACGGGCTCGTGAAAGGCCTCGCTGTGCGGTCAAAGCTGGCTTGCCTCCGAGGACGAGCGGCGGGCTCGTGAGGGAGGGTATAATTGGCTACTAAGTTGGGAGAAAAATGGGGAAAAATCTGAAACAAACTTTATATATGAAAAAAAGAATAAGTCCGCTGAATTAAAACCGCAGGCTGCGTCACTGCTCTGCGGACGTTATCGATTCGAATCGCGTGGTCTCTGAAGCGCTAAACACGCATGAGCATTGCGCATCTGTCATTTCTCGTTTTCTGTTTTTCTCAGAGCGATACTGTGTGTGGAAAACGCCGATGAGCTTACTATGGCTACTGCGGTGAGGAGGACTAGTATTATTTAAACTTTCTGTTGAGTTGTTGTGCGTCTTCATATTGGAATGTTAAATATGACAACTACAGCGTTTGTTCTTCTTGGTGTGCGACTCACTCGTTTCCGTGCGTTTGTCTGAAACCCGGATTCATAACGGGTGTGAGCGGTTCCGTGTGTGTCAGCTCCGGGCGGATTCAGAACGCGTGTGAGGCGGTTCCGTGTGTGTCTGAGCTCCGGGCGGATTCAGAACGCGTGTGAGGCGGTTCCGTGTGTCTGAGCTCCGGGCGGATTCAGAACGCGTGTGAGGCGGTTCCGTGTGTGTCTGAGCTCCGGGCGGATTCAGAACGCGTGTGAGCGGTTCCGTGTGTGTGTGAGCTCGGGGTGTGAGCGGTTCCGTGTGTGTCTGAGCTCCGGGCGGATTCAGAACGCGTGTGAGGCGGTTCCGTGTGCGATTTCAGACCGCTTCAGTCTTACTGTCCGTCAAAACTCATCAACCAATCAGATCCTCCCATGTGAAGCACTAATTCTGGGGATATCGGGAAGAGACACTTCGGCAAACTAAAATGAAAAAGTCAAGAGCAAATTTTAATTAAGATGGATTATGTAGTAATTCTATTTGACATTTTTTGGGGCTTGTCTGCTTTTAATAATCTAGATGGCAGGCTATCTTTGCACAAACCTTGTTTTAAAACGAATGACAGTATTTTTAAAAAATATACCACTATGGAAAACATGGTTTAAATCCCTGCATGTTTTTGCGATGGATGTAAATATGTATTGTAATTTTATATTGTTTTGTTTCTTTCCATGCTGTGTTTATTAAAATATTTTTAACCTTCTTTACAAGTCGTCCTTTTATTGGCCTTTTCTTCCCTCTGTCTGTTCTGGCACCTCACTAACAACAGCGTGTGAAATTAGCAGAAGGAAGTGGACGGAGGGCGGTGGATAGTAGTGCGGGGGGGTGTAGTGAGGAGCGGAAGGGTGTCTCTAGAAAGTAGGGGGGCGAGTTCCGTCTCGGAGGAGGCGGATCATTGCCGGTCTCGGGGAATTAGCTTGACCCATAGAGACGGGCAGCGAGTTCGTGGTGGAGGGCGAATCGAAATAAATAAATAGAGGGTCCACAACATCGGGAGGATCCGACCATTCCTCACCCAAGAGGCCACACAACTCCTGGTCCAGGCCCTGGTGATCTCACGTCTGGACTACTGCAAATCCCTGCTGGCAGGCCTACCGGCCTGTGCCATCAAGCCACTTTAACTAGTCCAGAACGCTGCCGCTCGTCTGGTGTTCAATCAACCGAAGTAACCGCTAGAGCAGCCGGGAGGCCCTAATCCCAGGTGTGACCTGGCGGTAATCGTATCGCTTTTATCGTTTGGTTTAACGAGACACGGGAGGAAACAAATGTTTAAAACACCACAGAATAAATTAAAAACCCAAATGAACAACTCCCCGAAGGCACCGCATGCAAATAAGCAGAGTTCCCCTACAGCACCAACAAGGGGTTTAGCGTGCCAAAGACAAACCCAGCAACACCAGCCTGTTCCCAGTCCTGGGGGATTTGCTCAAATGTTTATTTGCAAATGCTTTGGCTCCTTCAAACAAGCCTCAATGGTGTAACATGACTGCACATCGCCGTATTAATAGAGAGGAACTCGATATGGAGCAGGGGCCAGACCACACACTCAACTGAGCTCGTTAACGAGCAACTCTCTCAACAAATACAAGTTAAATCAAATCAAATCAAATGTATTTGTAGAGCGCTTTTCACAATTGAATTGTCACAAAATGCTTAACAGAGGGGAACCCAGGCCTAGACCCCCCCAAAAGCAAGCCTAAAGGCAACAGTGGCAAGAAAAACTCCCTTGATAGGGAGAAACCTTGTGAGGAACCAGACTAAAAGGGGGAGCCCATCCTCTTCTGGCCGGCACAGGGTGTGTCCAAAAAGACCATATCATGGTCAGTCCAAGGTGACTCAGGGCTGAAAGACTTTGCCCCTCCTGAGTTAGGTAGTCGGGGGAGCTAAACCACAAGGAGGGCCAGGAACTGGGGTTGGCGTGGGGGTGAGGGTTGATGGGGGCAGCTCACCCTTCTCGCAGGATCTAGGGCTCGGGGGCAGGTGCCACCTGGACTATGTTTGGCAGTAGGCTAGGCTGAAAAGATATGTTTTTAATCTACACTTAAAAATTTAAACTGTGTCCGAATCCCTAACATGCCTTGGTAAACCGTTCCACAACAGAGGAGCTCTAAAAGAGAAGGCTCTACCACCAGCTGTGCTTTTCAAAATTCTAGGGAGTAATAGATGGCCGGCTTCTTGTGAACGAAGCAGTTGTGTTGGCTTATAAGGGGCAATCATTTCGGTCAGATATAAAGGTGCAAGTCCGTTCACTGCTTTAAAAGTTAGCAACAGTACTTTATAATCAGCCCGATATTTAATAGGAAGCCAATATAGTGATGCTAACACTGGAGTAATGTGCTCATACTTCTTGGATCTAGTCAAAATATGTGCCACTGTATTGTGTACTAGTTGAAGACTCTTTAGAGAGCTACTAGAGGAGCCGGATAATAAGGCATTACAATAGTCTAGCCTCGATGCAACAAAAGCATGCATCAAGGTTTTTGCATCCTCTAGTGACAGAATGTGACGAATTTTAGCTATGTTTCTTAGGTGAAAGAAAGCTACTCTGGAAGTGTTTTTAATATGAGTGTCAAATGTAAGGTCCTGATCAATAATAAAACCAAGGTTCTTAACCATTATACTTGATGTAACTATGCAATCACCTGCATTTAACTGCAGATCCAACTTATTCCTTAATTTTTTGGGGCCCAAAACCATCATCTCTGTTTTATCTGAATTTAAAAGCAGGAAATTTACTGTCATCCGATTCTTTATATCAGAGATACAAGCCTCTAATTGAGTGAGTTGAAGTATTTCACCTGGTTTCATTGATATGTACAGCTGTGTATCATCTGCATAGCAATGGAAATTCACACCATGTTTACGAATAACATTACCCAGTGGTAGCAAGTATAATGAGAACAGCAATGGTCAATTGATCACCTCTTTGATCAATTGACAAAAAGCTATTTGGGTCCTGACTTGATACTAAAGATTCGGGAAGTATGTTTATACATTTTGAAGCCGTCAATGAATTTATCGAGCGGCTGGAATAGTACCTAGGTTCCAATTTAATAGGAATATTTACCTGAATTTCAAAAGTAATCAAAAAGTGATCCGATAGTACAGGATTATGGGGAGACACAATGATATTCTCGACATCGATACCATAGGATAAGACTAAATCTAAGGTATGGTTGTGGCGGTGGGTTGGTTCAGATATATTTTTAATAAAACCAACAGAGTCAAAAATAGCTGCAAAAGCCAGTCCTAAAGGGTCACTGTCATTATCAACATGTATGTTGAAATCTCCAACAATCACAACTTTATCTGCCATAGTTGCCAAGCTCGATAAAAACTCTGCAAACTCAGAAACTCTTTTGACCAGGTGGTCTATAAATAGTTACAGAAAGCATAGCTAAGCGATTCAAAAGAGGAGAACTTATCCTCACATTTAGGTGTGAAACTAAATTTTGTCGAAAAAATCACAGCAACACCGCCCCCTCTACCGGACAGACCTTGCCAGTGTGCTCAGATAGCTTTTTACTTCTACAACCATTTCCAAAACGAGGAACAGACACAGTCTCAATAGCAAAGCTAGTCACGGGTTTTTGGAAGCTAGCAGACAGTAGTTTAGGACCAGAAGTCTGCTGCCTGGCTAGTGCTCTGAGAGGTCATACATTTTGAGAATTTATACTACGGGATAATGTTCTAGATAATAGAAGAGCACCTCTCCAGTTCGGGTGGAGTCCGTCTCTCTTCAGTGAGCCAGGCTTTCCACAAAAAGTGGGCCAATTGTTTATGAAGCCCAAGTCGTTGTCAGTACACCAGTTAGCCATCCAGCGATTTAGCGACGTGAGTCTACTGTAGACTTCGTCACTCCTACGGGCTGGGATAGGGCCAGAGATAATTACTTCCCGACTGATTGCTTTAGCGAGCTTACACACCGAAACAAAATTATTTTCAGTGATCTCCGAGTGCGAACATCGTTGGTGCCAGCGTGGATAATAATTTTAGAATATTTACGATTATTCTTAGCTACCACCTCCACGTCGGTAGCTCTGGCCCCAGGCAAACATTGGACTATGGTCGCTGGTGACTATCCTCACGTTTCGTAAAATGGAATCGCCAATAATCAGAGCTTTCTCACTAGGTGTATTACTGAGTGGAGAGAAACGATTACAAACGTGAGTTTGGTGTATGACCTCCTTGGGACGGCGACTATGCCTCCCTCGAACCGTGACAAAAGCGCCTTGCTGCGAAGGCTCTGCCGGGGAATAGCACTGATGTCTGGGCTATTTAAACTCCCTGGTGCCTCCGGTGTTTGCACAAAAGACTCTTCTGCAGAAAAGATGTAACTCTCTCCTTCCTGAATCTGGCGAAGCGTCCGGACGCGCTCCTCAAGCTCAACTATTTTCTGAGCCAATTCTAAATTGAGTTCACACTTACTACAGATACCAGTTACGCTAAACCTGGCGTCAGAACTAACACTAAACATATTGCACTCCAAGCAGGAAACAAGGGAGGAAGCCATCGTCGAATTTCTTACCGTAAATGTTTTCTTGGCCGTAGAACAGAAAACCACGGGGTTGGAGTCCCTTCATTTATAAAATTCACGCAGATTCGACGATGGTTATGAATAAAATTAAAGTTTTGCTGCCAATATATTTGATATTTTACGTGCAAAAGTTACTTCGAAGTCGCAGTAGTAGAAAGTAGAAAGCGCGCCAGCGTTTCAAACAACGCATGTAACAGGAAATGACGTAACAGGAAACAGATTCTGTCCAGAAGGAAGTGATCTGCTCAGAATATGTAAATTAAGACCTGCCATTTAATATCTTTATGTGTGATCTCAACCATCGCAGGTGGTGTTGAGATTACTGCTGAAGTCAAAGTTAAAATGTCAAATTCAAAAGGACCCAATATTGCCATGGGCCAATCTGGTAGAGATGGGTTTAGATTTTCAGAATATAGGTTTGCCTGTTTATTGCACCCAAACAGGGGAATGGAGGGTTAGGAGCGGCCAGTGGGGTTAACCTGGGCTGGCACACACCTGGCTGAGCAGGTAGTCGTGACCGCTGCCCGTCCCACTTCACCTGCAGCTCAGACACACCTGGAAAAACTCCTCCCTGCATTTGAAGGAAGTAAAACAAGCATTTAAATTCTCTCTGCCAGCGGTGTGTTTGAACCTCGTTTATGCAGTGAATTGTTCCTGTAACTTTAGTTTCATATTGAAAAGTGCCCCAGGTGATTTTTAAATGTGTATATATACTGTGTATATATGTGTGTGTGTGTTATGACTTTAATTTAGGCATTAGTAAGCACACACTTGAGGCCAATAGGTTGTTTAAGGTCACGTGACTGTGCTCCCTCAGTTGGTGGTGCAGAAGTGAAGATCTAGGATCAGTTTCCCCCTGTCCATATCCTAACCATATCCATTATAAGCCAAAAGGCTAAACTGATCCCAGATCAGCACTCCTACTTGAAGATCATTTATGGCTGCTGTTCCCACTGCACAGACAGTAGTCATGATTAACCCCCTGAGGTCCGTGCTAAGCTTTTAATGTTTTTAGATTTTGGCATGGTCTGATATTTATCTCAATTTCATCAATTTAACACACACTTACTCCAAAGTGTTTGATATTTTTATTTGAAGGACAATCACAGCTACATTTGTATGCCATCAATAGTTTGGTCAGTATCATATGCAGCTTGTAAATAGATCTACAAACACACAAGTTAAAAATAGTAAATTTTTCTGCTGTCACAAAAGATGTGAAAGCACACACTAAACTATAGTGACGAATTGTTTTGCCAATGTGCGTTTGTTCACCAAGGTCTTGGTTATGTAAGGGTGTGAAAATAGTTTAGCACATCTGAGATCTAAATAGCTAAAAACCTGTTTTTATCAGAACTGGTCACATTTATTTCAGGCTGTGGGAGGGCTAAATGCTAAATACCTGAATATTCATTTTGGCTCTTTGTTACGTTGCAACACGCGGAATGTTTGGCGTCACAACACGCGATATTCATAGGCTATATTTTCACGAGTATTTGAAAACAAGCGAAATGAAATTAATATCAGCATAGACTGTTGCTGGCAGATTGCAAGCGTAAACACAGACAAGATGTAAAAAAATAAAAAAACAAGCGAAATAAAATCAATAGCATAGACTGTTGCTGGCAGATTGCAAGCGTAAACACAGACATACGATATATTTTATAACATTTTACGCTGTTTGAAAAGTATTTTGTGTGCCTATTGCAATTTGTTACATTGCGACATGCGGAATATGTAGTCACAAGGCGCGGAATTCATATATTTTCACGAGTATTTGAAAATATACTCGTGAATATACTGTTGCTGGC
The DNA here is from genome assembly GCA_029706075.1 of Aldrovandia affinis. NCBI lineage: Eukaryota > Metazoa > Chordata > Actinopteri > Notacanthiformes > Halosauridae > Aldrovandia > Aldrovandia affinis. The sequence goes on along the minus strand of JAINUG010000309.1, from coordinate 90,921 downwards.
AGATTGCAAGCGTAAACACAGACATACGATATATTTTATAACATTTTACGCTGTTTGAAAAGTATTTTCTGTGCCTATTGCAATTTGTTACATTGCGACATGCGGAATATGTAGTCACAAGACGCGGAATTTATATATATTTTCACGAGTATTTGAAAACAAGCTAAATAAAATAAATATCAGCATAGACTGTCCTCTTCAGTTTGTGTTGTTTATGCCGGCGTTTTCACACATGGCCCGACGCACCTCCCGAAATTAGCACCTCGTTAACATGTCAATAGAAGGGGACGTTACTAAAAGGTAAAAAACAGAGTAAAAAGCAAGGTTTACTTTTGGTCTAATTAAGCTAATTTTAAAAATCCCATTTGATTTGCCAGTGCTCAAATCGGAAAGTCGCGATTCTAAGGTTTCTGTCAATGTTTTTGCCGCGTGTGTATGATAAAATATCGCGAAGTTAGAAATAGTAATATACTTGTATTGCTGCTTGGATCGGCGCCGATCCAGCCGACCTCAGGGGGTTAAAATTCATGATTTTTCACTTCGGAGGTAAGGCTATACACTTATGTTTTTTGTGATTTTCCAAGAAATGTACTTTTCATGATAAATGTCTTCAAATGCATTTTATTCAACATATTTCTTCATAGTAAGTCATTCCAGATGTTTCTTCATCTATCTAAGCTGGATAATGAGAGCTTTAAAATTCATGATTTTTCACTTCGGAGGTAAGGTACACTTATGTTTTTTGTGATTTTCCAAGAAATGTACTTTTCATGATAAATGTCTTCAAATGCATTTTATTCAACATATTTCTTCATAGTAAGTCATTCCAGATGTTTCTTCATCTATCTAAGCTGGATAATGAGAGCTTTAAAATTCATGATTTTTCACTTCGGAGGTAAGGTACACTTATGTTTTTGTGATTTTCCAAGAAATGTACTTTTCATGATAAATGTCTTCAAATGCATTTTATTCAACATATTTCTTCATAGTAAGTCATTCCAGATGTTTCTTCATCTATCTAAGCTGGAAAATCAGAACTTTAAAATTCATGATTTTTCACTTGGAGGTAAGGCTATACACTTATGTTTTTGTGATTTTCCAAGAAATGTACTTTTCATGATAAATGTCTTCAAATGCATCTTATTCAACATATTTCTTCATAGTAAGTCATTCCAGATGTTTCTTCATCTATCTAAGCTGGAAAATCAGAAATTCATGATTTTTCACTTCGGAGGTAAGGCTATACACTTGTTTTTTTGTGATTTTCCAAGAAATGTACTTTTCATGATAAATGTCTTCAAATGCATTTTATTCAACATATTTCTCCATACGCGGTAATTGCATATGTTTCTTCATCTATCTAAGCTGGATAATGAGAACTTTAAAATTCATGATTTTTCACTTCGGAGGTAAGGCTATACACTTATGTTTTTTTGTGATTTTCCAAGAAATGTACTTTTCATGATAAATGTCTTCAAATGCATTTTATTCAACAAATTTCTTCATAGTAAGTCATTCCAGATGTTTCTTCATCTATCTAAGCTGGAAAATCAAAACTTTAAAATTCATGATTTTTCACTTCGGAGGTAAGGCTATACACTTATGTTTTTGTGATTTTCCAAGAAATGTACTTTTCATGATAAATGTCTTCAAATGCATTTTATTCAACATATTTCTTCATAGTAAGTCATTCCAGATGTTTCTTCATCTATTTAAGCTGGAAAATCAGAACTTTAAAATTCATGATTTTTCACTTCGGAGGTAAGGCTATACACTTGTTTTTGTGATTTTCCAAGAAATGTACTTTTCATGATAAATGTCTTCAAATGCATTTTATTCAACATATTTCTTCATAGTAAGTCATTCCAGATGTTTCTTCATCTATCTAAGCTGGAAAATCAGAACTTTAAAATTCATGATTTTTCACTTCGGAGGTAAGGCTATACACTTATGTTTTTTGTGATTTTCCAAGAAATGTACTTTTCATGATAAATGTCTTCAAATGCATCTTATTCAACATATTTCTTCATAGTAAGTCATTCCAGATGTTTCTTCATCTATCTAAGCTGGATAATGAGAACTTTAAAATTCATGATTTTTCACTTCGGAGGTAAGGCTATACACTTATGTTTTTGTGATTTTCCAAGAAATGTACTTTTCATGATAAATGTCTTCAAATGCATTTTATTCAACAAATTTCTTCATAGTAAGTCATTCCAGATGTTTCTTCATCTATCTAAGCTGGAAAATCAGAACTTTAAAATTCATGATTTTTCACTTGGGAGGTAAGGCTATACACTTGTTTTTGTGATTTTCCAAGAAATGTACTTTTCATGATAAATGTCTTCAAATGCATTTTATTCAACATATTTCTTCATAGTAAGTCATTCCAGATGTTTCTTCATCTATCTAAGCTGGATAATCAGAACTTTAAAATTCATGATTTTTCACTTCGGAGGTAAGGCTATACACTTATGTTTTTGTGATTTTCCAAGAAATGTACTTTTCATGATAAATGTCTTCAAATGCATTTTATTCAACAAATTTCTTCATAGTAAGTCATTCCAGATGTTTCTTCATCTATCTAAGCTGGAAAATCAGAACTTTAAAATTCATGATTTTTCACTTCGGAGGTAAGGCTATACACTTGTTTTTTGTGATTTTCCAAGAAATGTACTTTTCATGATAAATGTCTTCAAATGCATTTTATTCAACATATTTCTTCATAGTAAGTCATTCCAGATGTTTCTTCATCTATCTAAGCTGGATAATGAGAGCTTTAAAATTCATGATTTTTCACTTCGGAGGTAAGGCTATACACTTATGTTTTTTGTGATTTTCCAAGAAATGTACTTTTCATGATAAATGTCTTCAAATGCATTTTATTCAACATATTTCTTCATAGTAAGTCATTCCAGATGTTTCTTCATCTATCTAAGCTGGAAAATGAGAACTTTAAAATTCATGATTTTTCACTTCGGAGGTAAGGTACACTTATGTTTTTGTGATTTTCCAAGAAATGTACTTTTCATGATAAATGTCTTCAAATGCATTTTATTCAACATATTTCTTCATAGTAAGTCATTCCAGATGTTTCTTCATCTATCTAAGCTGGAAAATCAGAAATTCATGATTTTTCACTTCGGAGGTAAGGCTATACACTTGTTTTTGTGATTTTCCAAGAAATGTACTTTTCATGATAAATGTCTTCAAATGCATTTTATTCAACATATTTCTCCATACGCGTCATTCCATATGTTTCTACATCTATCTAAGCTGGATAAATGAGAACTTTTCAAAATTCATGATTTTTCACTCTGGGAGGTAAGGCTATACACTTATGTTTTTTGTGATTTTCCAAGAAATGTACTTTTCATGATAAATGTCTTCAAATGCATTTTATTCAACATATTTCTTCATAGTAAGTCATTCCAGATGTTTCTTCATCTATCTAAGCTGGAAAATCAGAAAATTCATGATTTTTCACTTCGGAGGTAAGGCTATACACTTATGTTTTTGTGATTTTCCAAGAAATGTACTTTTCATGATAAATGTCTTCAAATGCATTTTATTCAACATATTTCTTCATAGTAAGTCATTCCAGATGTTTCTTCATCTATCTAAGCTGGAAAATCAGAAAAATTCATGATTTTTCACTTCGGAGGTAAGGCTATACACTTTTTCATGATAAATTTTTGTGATTTTTTCTTCAAGAAATGTACTTTTTTCATGATAAATGTTTTTGTGATTTTCTTCTTTTCAAAAATGTCTTCATTTTTATTCAACATATTTCTTCATAGTAAGTCATTCCAGATGTTTCTTCATCTATCTAAGCTGGAAAATCAGAACTTTAAAATTCATGATTTTTCACTTACACTTATGGAGGTAAGGCTATACACTTATGTTTTTGTGATTTTCCAAGAAATGTACTTTTCATGATAAATGTCTTCAAATGCATTTTATTCAACATTATTCAACATATTTCTTCATAGTAAGTCATTCCAGATGTTTCTTCATCTATCTAAGCTGGATAATGGAAAATTAAAATTCATGATTTTTCACTTCGGAGGTAAGGCTATACACTTGTGTTTTTGTGATTTTCCAAGAAATGTACTTTTCATGATAAATGTCTTCAAATGCATTTTATTCAACATATTTCTTCATAGTAAGTCATTCCAGATGTTTCTTCATCTATCTAAGCTGGAAAATCAGAACTTTAAAATTCATGATTTTTCACTTCGGAGGTAAGGCTATACACTTATGTTTTTTGTGATTTTCCAAGAAATGTACTTTTCATGATAAATGTCTTCAAATGCATTTTATTCAACATATTTCTTCATAGTAAGTCATTCCAGATGTTTCTTCATCTATCTAAGCTGGAAAATCAGAACTTTAAAATTCATGATTTTTCACTTCGGAGGTAAGGCTATACACTTATGTTTTTTGTGATTTTCCAAGAAATGTACTTTTCATGATAAATGTCTTCAAATGCATTTTATTCAACATATTTCTTCATAGTAAGTCATTCCAGATGTTTCTTCATCTATCTAAGCTGGATAATGAGAGCTTTAAAATTCATGATTTTTCACTTCGGAGGTAAGGTACACTTATGTTTTTGTGATTTTCCAAGAAATGTACTTTTCATGATAAATGTCTTCAAATGCATTTTATTCAACATATTTCTTCATAGTAAGTCATTCCAGATGTTTCTTCATCTATCTAAGCTGGAAAATCAGAACTTTAAAATTCATGATTTTTCACTTCGGAGGTAAGGCTATACACTTATGTTTTTGTGATTTTCCAAGAAATGTACTTTTCATGATAAATGTCTGCAAATGCATCTTATTCAACATATTTCTTCATAGTAAGTCATTCCAGATGTTTCTTCATCTATCTAAGCTGGAAAATCAGAAATTCATGATTTTTCACTTCGGAGGTAAGGCTATACACTTGTTTTTTGTGATTTTCCAAGAAATGTACTTTTCATGATAAATGTCTTCAAATGCATTTTATTCAACATATTTCTCCATACGCGGTAATTGCATATGTTTCTACATCTATCTAAGCTGGATAATGAGAACTTTAAAATTCATGATTTTTCACTTCGGAGGTAAGGCTATACACTTATGTTTTTTGTGATTTTCCAAGAAATGTACTTTTCACATCGGCAAACACTCTGCACCTCCGAATGAGCCATAAAATAGGGCAGCCGGGATCAAACAGGGCAGCTGGGATCAAACAGGGCAGCCGGGATCAAATAGGGCAGCCCACTCCTTCACAGCCCACATCTTCTCCATTTCTGAATATGAAACATTTGCACCACCTTCTCATTTTCTGAGCCAACGTTTCGACAGAAACACATTCGCGTATTTGATCCTCAGAAACGCATCACAGCAGCAGGAGGAATGAGCCAGCCCGTCAGCAAACGTCACAAATGATACATTTATTGAAGGTGTTTTTTTTCCTTCTATTTTATTACAAAACAAAGCTCTGTACAGAGTCGTGTTACAGACAGGAACTCCTCAGACAAACTCAAAGTCAAAAACAACTGAAGTGAAACGATATCCTTTGCCAATCTTGCCACATACATTATAACAAGACGTCTGGTGAACAAACGGTCTATTATTTTTCATTTTAAATTGTTCTTTTTTTTATAAACTGTCACGGTTTCCCCACACTGTCTGTGTCTGCCGTTTCCTTTCTCACTTGGTGAATTTTCAGAGGGAAAATATTGGTCTACATTTGTGCTCAAAGAGTCTTTGCTATATTAATTGCAACTTTTAAAAAACAAAAAAATACAAAAGGTAAATATCGGTGACGCTTACACATAGTGTACAGCCCGTCTCACGCCCAGAGGTGAGGGCAAACCAAGCGGAGCAACAGAACGGCCTCTGACCTTTGAACCCAAGGTCAAGCCACGGAGCCTAAACCTCCGAGGCTCAGGAGGGAGGACTCAGGCCAGGCAAGAACAGAAAACGCGTCCTTTACCCAAATCCACGCGCAATAACGTTGGAAAAATAAATGATGAACACAAAAAGGATATCTCCACTCCCCCTCCCCCACCCTCACTGGAAACATAAATACTGGATCAAACATCTATAAAATATTTTCTTGTAGCATTTACATTTCAAGGCCTTTCTTGTGTCTGGACTTTCACATGTGCCCCGAACGGGAGTCGCACCTGAAATCAAAAGGCAGGAGAGAGGAAAGAGCGCCATCTGCCTGTCACCAAGCGCATGGCACCCTTATGACCAACACGTCGCCATCAGCCAATCAGAGAGCTGCTGGGGACACTGATCTAGGGTCAGTACATTCAGAGAGCCTGCATCACAAGCCACTCTTTCGCCCTGAGTCCTGCTGACCTCAGGTCAGCACAGAACCAGGGTCGCATAACCGTTTGAAACGCATCGACCCGCTAAAGACGCCGGCGATCTCTGCAGGTTAACGGACAATTTTAAAAAGAGGCATTTACTTTTCACCAAATATTCAGAGCAGAATTGTGACTACGCTTCTGGCTTAGTGGTGTGTTATTCTCAGGGCCCTGCAGGACTGCTCTAGAAGAGGTAAAGTATTTCAGGTACGTATTGGACCCCCAGGGGGTCTGGTTCAGTGCTTTGCGGTCGAGACGCAGCGTGCCCAAACCTCAGGGCACTGACCGGGTCGGGTCGGTCGGGTACTGGGGTGGCTGGGCGGTACTCTGGCGTGAGGAGGGGTGGCTGGGCACGTAACAACTAAACCTTAGTGTCAAATGGCGTGAGGAGGAACAGGACCTGCAGGGCCCCTTCTCCTGACTCTGGAGGGCCACAGTAACAACTAAACCTTAGTGTCAAATAGCAGCGATAGCAGGACTCTGGAGGGCCACAGGGCCTGCAGGGCCCTCTGGACCCCACTCTCTGGAGGGCCACAGGTCTCTGCAGGGCCACAGTGCCTGCAGGGCCCCTCTACCCGGTCTCTGGAGGGCCACAGTGCCTGCAGGGCCCCTCTACCCTGACTCTGGAGGGCCACAGGGCCTGCAGGGCCCCTCTACCCGGTCTCTGGAGGGCCACAGGGCCTGCAGGGCCCCTCTACCCTGACTTTGGAGGGCTGGAGAAGGTGCTAGTTGTTACTCCAAACTTAACTGCTCAATTTAAGCAGCTGATTACACAGGTAACTCTCCTCACCTGGATTCCTGGGTGTGAATTGGTTGCAGATTTTTTAAAGGTGAAAAAAACAGCCACACCCTGTGGCCCCCAGGACCAGGGTAGAGTGGCCCCCAGGACCCTGTGGCCCCCAAGGACCAGGGCTGGGGCCCCCTGCTTTAGGGGCCTCTAAACTCTTCTCACTGAAACCATTTTGGTTGATAGTGAAAATGTGTTGTGCAAGCGCACAGTGAAACGTTGATCTGAACGCAGCAGAGTGACTTCAGATTGAACCTCAGCCCCCTGCACTCATTAGCACAGCTCACAACCGCGTTTCCCTGCAATCAACGTTTTACCGTTTTTAAGGCAGAAGCATCTGAACACTTAACTTGTGGATTTGATATTCAGGGAACGAGCAGGTCTACAAAACAGTCCCTGTGAACCGTTTCACTGATTCAGAGCCCAGAAGTGTGAGACAGAGCGATAGGCACACAGACACGCGTGACAAGCACTTCTACAAAAGTCAGAAAAACCCCAAAACATCTCATGATATGGAGAGGGCCGTGTGCAGCACTAACGAGTGGAGAGGAGAGGAGAGCGCGTCACGTTTAGAGCTCTCTCTCTCAGACCGTGAGAGGGAGAGGAGAGGGAGAGGAGAGGAGAGCGCTCACGTTTAGAGCTTTCTCTCTCAGACCGTGAGAGGGAGAGGGAGAGGAGAGGAGAGCGCGTCACGTTTAGAGCTCTCTCTCTCAGACCGTGACGTAAACCAGTGTTTGTGCTCCGATCCCGGATCCCTCGCGCTCTACAGATCTGGGCCTGATCGCCAGGGCGTTTGTGCTGGACTGGGAGAGGGAGAGGAGAGGGAGAGGAGAGGCAGAGGGAGAGGCAGAGGGAGAGGAGAGGCAGACGGAGGGCAGGGGGCAGGGGGAGGTACACAGGAGCCCAGAGAGAGGGGCTCTGTTAGCGCTCAGGACAGGAGGGCCACACACCTCCACTCTCTCTCCAGTGAGCCTGCAGCTCATAATGTGGGCTGTTTTTATCCTACATTATAAATATATGTATATCTACAGAGCGAGGAAGGGAGAGCTCTATCAGTGGAGCCCCTTTCTGAGGACAGGAGGAGAGATGATGCCTCAGACCAACGCAGTCCAACCCAAACTAACCCAACTAACCCAAACTAACATGACTAACCCACCCAAACTACCCAAACTAACCCAAACTACCCAAACTAACCCAAAATACCGAAAATTTGTACCGAAGAGTTTGTGAGCCGCTGGTTTCACACTGACACCAGAGCCCTGTCAGTCTGAGGGAGGGATTTGATTGGCTGGCCAGGCCTGATGTTCTGTTCATCTAATGAACAGGAAGGTCTGGGGTCACACAGGGGTCACACAGGGGTTAACGAGGGTCAGGGGTCACACAGGGGTCACACAGCTGATGGGAAGTGGGATGGGCCCTGCACAGATTCAGTAGTTGTCGTGTTGAGGGGCAGAAAGGAAAAGCAGTGCAGTGCGAGATGGAGGGTGGTGAGCAGAGAGGAGGGTGTGGGGTAGAGGGCAGAGGGAGAAGTGGAGGCCGGTTCTCTAACGCCAACGCAGCCTGACGCTGCTAACGCTAACGGTCTCTAACGGCAACGCAGCCTGTCGCTGTCGCTAACGGCAACGCAGCCTGTTGCTAATGACAACGCAGCCTGTCGCTAACGGCAACGCAACCTGTCGCTAACGGCAACGCACGTGACCCACAGGTCAGCCCGGCGCAGAAGCCCTGCCGGACAGGGTGAAGTTTTGGCACAAGCTTCGCCCCGTGTGTGGGGAACGTCCCAGCTCTCCTCCCCACAAACCAACAAACCTGCACACACAACGCCTACACCATCCATTATCTGGGTTCACTTACATATGCACACTAAACAAAGATTAAAATCTTAAAATAAAATATGAATATATCTCAATAGAAAAAAAAAATATGTATGTACATTTACACATCTCCTTGGTTCCCATCCTTAACCTATAAACACACACGCATGCGCACACACACACGTGTAAACACACACAGACACACACACACACACACACACACACATGAGCGTCTCTTTGGCGGAGTTGTGTAGCCACGGCCCCCTGCACTGTTCGCATGTCGAGAGCAAAGTTTCTGTGAAAGAGGGAAAAACAAACGATGAAAAAGATGATATTCTCAGGTGGGCGAGATCCGTAGGGCGTAGCGACAGAGACGCGTCTCGCTCCGGCGCTTCCATCGACGGCGTTCCTGAAATCCGCACGTTTTAAACGCTGTGAAAAGCATCGATGGCGTTTCTGAAATCCGCACGTTTGAAACGCTGTGAAAAGCATCGATGGCGTTTCTGAAATCCGTGCGTTTGAAACGCTGTGAAAAGGCATCAATAAATAGAGGCGGCAGTTTCTGCGCGGCGTCTGCGTTTCCCTGGCGACGGCGGGCGCAAGTCCGTCCGTCCGCACGTCTGTCAGTCGTTCTTGGCGTTGTGGGGACCGTCCAGATTCACCACCTGCAGCTCCGTCAGGTTACTGCTGCCGCCGTGCTGCTGGCCAATCACCATCTGAGAGGAAACAGAGCGACCAATCACCATCCATGAGAGGAAACAGAGCGACCAATCACCACCTTGGACAAAAACAGTGACCAATCAGCTGCTGGTAGTGCAGGTGATTCACCTTTTGACAAAAGTCTGGACAGAAAAGTGTGGCACAAGAGCGCCCTTGGAGGTTGTCCAATCACTGATTGGTTGGAATGACATCCGCCATGGAGATACAGAATACAAACTTTGTTTTGTTGTTTTCGTGTTATTGCGCCAATAATTGTTTGCGGAGCAGGTGAGGAGGTATCCAAATGTATAACTCCTCAAGAAGTTATTATAAAGACGCCATAAAGACGGAGATTTCAAGGAATCTCAACAGAGACGAGCTGCAATGCAGATATAAGTGGAAACAGTTGCGAGGCAGGTAAAATATGTATATTAACGTTAGGTAAGCAACACTATCGATATCTATCTAGCTAGCTAGCAACCTGGTGCCATGGTCAAATAAAGCCCGCTAAAGTTAGCCTTTTTTGTCAAAGTAAATAAATGTGAGTGTATGCTCACATTGGGCTGGCAGTGTAGTGTACTGGTTAGGGGGAACTGGGCTTGTAACTCAGAGGTTGCAGGTTCAATTCCCAGGTGGGGGGCACTGCTGTTGTACCCTTGAGCTAAAGGTACATAAACTGAATTGCTTCAGTAAAATATCCAGCTGTATAAATGGATTGTATGTGAAGAAATGCAAACTGTGTAAGTCGCTCTGGGTAAGAGCGTCTGCTAAATGGCTAAAATGTAAATGTCAGTTTGCTCAGCTGGTTACCATGGGGCTGTCGCAGAAAGTATGAACGCTCAAAACTGGAAGCGTTGTGTGACGTGTCGCGGGACACTGGTCGTGTGAAGGGGGAGGTGTTACCGTACCGAGTGTAGCTGCACTGCAGACACCGGGATCTGGACGGTCCCAGGGGGGCCCGTGAGGAACACCTGAGAGACAGAACCTGAGGGAGGGAACACAGCAGACCTTAGCCAATAGGGGAGCCACAAGCACAGACCTTAGCCAATATGGGAGCCACAAGCACAGATCTTAGCCAATAGGGGAGCCATAAACACAGATCTTAGCCAATAGGGGAGCCACAAACACAGATCTTAGCCAATAGGAGAGCCACAAACACAGATCTTAGCCAATAGGGGAGCCACAAACACAGATCTTAGCCAATAGGGGAGCCACAAACATTGGTCTACTTTTAAATAGTGTCTTTTTTTTCTTTTGTGTCAACTCCCACACTGAAACATTGCGATTGGCCGGGGGTGTGATTGGCTCACCTGCGTCCTGGCCCTGCCCGTGGGACACCTGCATGGCGGAAGGCGCTTGTGAGAAGGCGTTGAGCACGGCCAGGCCCCCGTCGGCCAGCGAGGGCGTGGAGGTGTACATCACCGCGTGCGGGCTGGGGTACATCATGTGACCCGCCATAGAGGTAGGCATGGAGGAGGTGACGATGGTGGCGGGAACACTCACTGGAGAGGGAGGGAGGGAGGGACATGGACACACACGCACACGCACAGACACATCCATTTAGTCTCCTGAGAGAGCAGCACTCTTCTCCGCACTCTGCTCAGGACCCACGGAATCACTGGCCATCTTCCGCAAGAGACTCAAAACCCACCGTTTGACTCCACTATACCAATGAATTCTGTACATTTAACTAATTGTCATCACCCCTGCCTACATGTTTAATACAGCATTTTGTAATATGGATCTATGTTGAAGTCTGTCCAAAAAATGTATCTACTAACCTTTCCTTCCCAGTGTTACAGGTATGGTACGCAGCTGCCTGCAATGATGTCTATCGCTGTATCACTGCACTGATCTCGTGCACAAACTATGTTTGTTCCTACCATGTATTAATGCACATCTTGTAAGTCGCTCTGGATAAGAGCGTCTGCCAAATGCTTAAAATGTAAATGTAAACACTCCCATGCTGATGGCTTACTCTCACATCCAGGCATTCAGTGGCAGGGTAGTGTAGTGTAGTGTAGTGTAGTGTAGTGGCTGTGGGCCTGTAACTCAGAGGTTGCAGGTTTGATTCCCAGGTGGGGCACTACCGTTGAACCCTTGAGCTAAAGGTACTTGCTCATTGAATGATTGTCTTCAGTAAAATATCCAGCTGTATAAATGGATTGTATGTAAAGAAATGTAAACTGTAAGTCACTCTGGATAAGAGTGTCTGTTAAATGCCTAAAATGCAAACATGGCAGACACTTATCCAGAAGAGAGGAGGGAGAGAGAGAGAGGGGGATAGGGAGAGGAGAGCAGGGGGCATTAACAAGGCCAGAGGAACAAGTCACAGAAAAATCAGAGTCAATTGTAGAGATAAGTGCAGGAACAGGTGCAATATGCAACAAGTGTGCATGACGTTCAATCATGACGCACTATTCTGGAGAGTCGAGCTACAAGTTACTGTTTTGTGCCCTTACACTTGTTGAATTATTTTTCCTTTGATTTGTTACACGCAACTGCCACCTTGTGGTCGTACCACCTATTTTGATGAAGCTGCCCATTTCAAACAACAGACTTTTCAAAACATTTCAAGTGTTACAAATTCACGGCTTCTTCTTAGTGAAGAGAGTCTCAGGGTGTTAGCTCTTCTGGAGAATCAGTGTGAGTGTGAAGAGCAGAGATCTCTTTCACACGGCCATGACACACGTGGGGGGGGGGGCACTCTGTTTATGGGGGGGCTAACACGTGAGGGTGCCAGAAACCCCACCCTTCCTGGAGAGACAGGATGCGGGAGGATCATTTCCACGCGGGGTTTGAACAGATGGTGAGAACGTGTGGGTGGGGGTCTCCTGGTGTCGTCACCATGGGAACAGAGGAGGCCTGTATGCGCCCACTCACAGGTGATCACACCTCACAGAGATGAGTGGACAGGTGTGTTGTAGAAGAGCACACTCACACACAGGTGTGTTATAGAAGCACACAGTCACACAGGTGTGTTAGAAAGCACACACACACACACACACACACACACACACACACAGGTGTGTTATAGAAACACACACACACACACACAGGTGTGTTATACACTCACTCACAGGTGTGTTATAGAAACACACTCACACAGGTGTGTTATAGAAGGCACACACACACACACAGGTGTGTTGTAGAAGAGCACACACACACACAGGTGTGTTATAGAAGCACGCACAGTCACAGGTGTGTTATAGAAGCACGCACACACACACACACACACACACACACACTCACACACACACACACACACACACACACACACACACACACACACACACACACACTCACACACTCACACACACACTCACACACTCACACACTCACACACTCACACACTCACAGGTGAGACAGGGATGTTTCTCGTGTGTGAGCTGGCTCATTCAGGGCGCAGTAGTTTATCTAAACGCTCACAGGAGCTGGGCAGGGTCCGATGCCTGCGCACAGCACAGCGCCTCGAGAACTAAGAAGCGCGCTCGATTTCCTGTAGTGTTGGAGCGTGCACTTATGTTGTAAGTCGCTCCGGATAAATTAAACAATTAATGTAATGTGTTGTGTCTCTGCTGGTGAGATGTGCTGCGTTTGAGTGCGTCTGTCTTTAATATAGCACAGTTTTAAACACTGCAGAGTGACGTTTTGTTTGTTTGTTTGCTTGCTTGTTTGGCCAGACTGGCCTCTCTCTGGAAAGCACACTGTCTCCCCCTGTACATCAAACACAGCAGACTCCACAGACGCA
>JAINUG010000309.1:70000-72500 GCA_029706075.1 Aldrovandia affinis | reverse complement strand
ACCCTGTGTGTGTGTGGCCATTCTGTGATGTGTTGTGTGTCCAAGTCTCAACACCCTTCAGAGTGACTGGTTTTCAGAGTGACCTTTGGGGGACCTTCAGACCTTCAGAGTGACCTCTAAATAACACAACCTTGAGTGACCCAAAAACACAACCTTCTGAGCAAACACCCCAACACGACCTTCAGAGTGACCTCTACACACCAACACGACCTTCAGAGTGACCTCTACACCCCAACACAACCTTCAGAGTGACCTCTACACACCAACACAACCTTCTGACCTTCAGTGACCTCTACACCCCAATACGACCTTCAGAGTGACACACCTCAACACGACCTTCAGAGTGACCTTCTGACCTTCAGTGACCTTCACCCCAATGACCTTCAGAGTGACCACACACCAACACAACCTTCAGAGTGACCTCTACACCCCAACACAACCTTCTGACCTTCAGAGTGACCTCTACACACCAACACAACCTTCAGAGTGACCTTTACACCCCAACACAACCTTCTGACCTTCAGAGTGACCTCTACACACCAACACGACCTTCTGACCTTCAGTGACCAACACCAACACAACCTTCAGAGTGACCTCTACACCCCAACACGACCTTCTGACCTTCATGGCTAGTGACCTTACAGTGTGAGACAGAGGCATCAGCTGATGGGAGGAGTTCATGGCTAATGAAGCACAGCAGCGTCACAACCAAGTAATGAAGGGAGACAGAGGCATCAGCTGATGGGAGGAGTCTAATCTGCTGCTAATGAACACGGCTCTGAGCCACACCAATCACAACCAAGCCTGACTCTGAACCACACCAATCACAAACAAGCCTGACTCTGAGCCACACCAATCACAAACAAGCCTGACTCTGAGCCACACCAATCACAAACAAGCCTGACTCTGAGCCACACCAATCACAGACAAGCCTGACTCTGAGCCACACCAATCACAAACCAGCCTGACTCACACCTGGGCGGTCGAAACATTTTTTTTTTTTTAAACGATATATTTCAGTATAATGGAACAGAACATTGCAGACGCGCTGGTGTTCAGTCTGCGGTGTTATTCGTCAGTGTAAGTGACAGCACATTCACCGGAAACGCTGTCAAATTCACACACTACCAACAAAGCTTTCGTTTATATCACGCTTTTCAGACACGGCACTCAACACGGACGCGATATGACCCAAACGACCATCTCCCTAACGCCCCTAAACCAGAGAGAGACACACTGACGCCCCTAAACTACAGAGAGAGACACATTAACACCCCTAAACTACAGAGAGAGGACAGAAGGACGTGCAGGTAAACTGTGCCAGCTGTCGGAGAGCATTGCAGTTCAAAGTCCTCGCCTCACACGGCTGGCTGTCTGTCCAGGGTGCAGCGCTACGGTGGGTCAAAGGGGCCAAAACACCCAAACTGGGGCTGGCGGATAACGTAGCGGTCTATCTTGGCTGGTCCTGTAAACCACAGAGTGTAAAGCGCTGCCTGTCAGGGATGCGGTTCTAAACCCGTCTCTACCAGACCGGCCCTGGTCATCAGCCCTGATCGGGGCAGTGTTTGGATGGGGGTGGGGGGCTGGTGAGCCGTGAAGCACGTCTTGGCTGGGAGTCTCCAGAGGACGTGGGCGGGCCGCTACCCTAACAGGCGCGTCCAATCAGACTGGGCCGCTGAGCTAACAGGCGTCCAATCAGAGCGGGCCGCTGAGCTAACAGGCGTCCAATCAGAGCGGGCCGCTGAGCTAACAGGCGTCCAATCAGAGCGGGCCGCTGAGCTAACCGCACTGGCATCCAGACGCTCCCTAATCACCAGTACATAAAAACATGCCCCTTTGACCCTGGGAATGTCCAGTAGACACAGCCATTTGCCACAGGCACAAACCAGCCCAGCCAGGTGATCAGTGCTGGGGAGTGTGTCACGGTTAGGCTCTGTAACGCAGTGGCTGCAGGTTCGACTCCCACACAGGGGCACTGCAACTGTACCCCGGGCCAAAGGGTACTTAATCTGGACCGCTTTAATAAATACCCAACTGGATACATGTGTAAATGGATCATATGTATCATTTAAAACATGCGCTGTCTTAAGGCACTGTGCTGAATGTGAATGATCACAAGTGTGGGTAAGTAAAGCTGTGTGTGTGTGTGTGTGTGTGTGTGTGTGTGTGTGTGTGTGTGTGTGTGTGTGTGTGTGTGTGTGTGTGTGTGTGTGTGTGTGTGTGTGTGTGTGTGTGTGTGTGTGTGTGTGTGTGTGTGTGTGTGTGTGTGAGTGTGTGTGTGTGTGTGTGTGTGTGTGTGTGTGTGTGTGAGTGTGTGTGTGTGTGTGTGTGTGAGTGTGTGTGTGAGAGTGTGTGTGTGTGTGTGAGTGTGTGTGTGTGTGAGTGTGTGTGTGTGTGTGTGAGTGTGTGTGTGTGTGTGTGTGTGTGTGTGTGTGTGTGAGAGTGTGTGTGTGTGTGAGTGTGTGTGTGTGAGTGTGTGAGTGTGTGTGTGTGTGTGTGT
>JAINUG010000309.1:52500-65000 GCA_029706075.1 Aldrovandia affinis | reverse complement strand
TAAATCTTTTGTAGTTAAATCGTGGTGACAGCACACAGGCCAGAGTAAGGCCAGAGTAAGGCCAGTGTAAGGCCAGAGTAAGGCCAGTGTAAGGCCAGTGTAAGGCCAGTGTAAGGCCAGTGTAAGGCCAGTGTAAGGCCAGTGTAAGGCCAGAGTAAGGCCAGTGTAAGGCCAGTGTAAGGCCAGAGTAAGGCCAGTGTAAGGCCAGTGTAAGGCCAGTGTAAGGCCAGTGTAAGGCCAGTGTAAGGCCAGTGTAAGGCCAGAGTAAGGCCAGTGTAAGGCCAGTGTAAGGCCAGTGTAAGACCAGTGTAAGGCCAGTGTAAGGCCAGTTTAAGGCCAGTGTAAGGCCAGTGTAAGGCCAGTGTAAGGCCAGTGTAAGGCCAGTTTAAGGCCAGTGTAAGGCCAGTTTAAGGCCAGAATAAGACCAGTGTAAGGCCAGAGTAAGGCCAGTGTAAGGCCAGAGTAAGGCCAGTGTAAGGCCAGTGTAAGGCCAGTGTAAGGCCAGTGTAAGGCCAGTGTAAGGCCAGTGTAAGGCCAGTGTAAGGCCAGTTTAAGGCCAGTGTAAGGCCAGTTTAAGGCCAGTGTAAGGCCAGTTTAAGGCCAGAATAAGACCAGTGTAAGGCCAGAGTAAGGCCAGAGTAAGGCCAGAGTAAGGCCAGTTTAAGGCCAGTTTAAGGCCAGTTTAAGGCCAGAATAAGACCAGTGTAAGGCCAGAGTAAGGCCAGTGAGTGGCTCTGGAGTACCGGAGTTAGTCGATGGCTTGGCGAGTGCCGGATCGGGGGAGGCGATACATCACCTTTGTCACTGCCGGTCTCAGGGCTACAGCAGCAAGCTCACAATACGAGGGGGGGATTGATATGAAGAGAGAGGATGCGATTGGCTAATAAATTGGGAGAAAAATGGGGAAAAAAGCAGAAATAGAAAGTCTAAACCCCCCACCCTTCCCAAACAAAACGAGAGCCTTTAATGAGGTGAGTGTGTGTGACAGAACAAACCGGACTAACCCCCCGGGCAAAGCTAGGGTCTACAAGTGCTTCCAAAATACCTCGGACAGAACGCGCATTACAACTACAAGAAACATTTGGATTTCATACAAAACCCACTGAAGTATATTAAAAAGCAAGCACAGAAAATAATAAAATAAAATAATGCTCGACTTGGTTTGGCAGTCTTCTCAAATTAAATAAACAGAGAGTCATACACATTTTATCTAACCGGCAGTGTGCACGTTCCTCCCAGACTGCGAGAGGCCAGTTCCAGCTTCGCATACAGACTCCGGCACAAACAGAGCAGAAACCTCAAAGCCATCGGCCGGAGAATAAAACCTCGACTGGCAGCCTGTGTGGAGGATGTTAAGGGTTAAATAAGCGCTCATCTTAAGACTCGGGTTCGAAGCGTGGAGCATCGCCTCACACAGCGATATCCAGACCAGTCTCTGCTGCCGTATTAGAGTTTTAAAAACCTGCGTTTCATGAAACGCCTCCTGCTCTTTCAGACACAGAAGATACCTCAGCCCCCAGGGAGCTGAAACCATCGTGGGGGACAGAGAGGACCGCTCCACACACTCAAACCCACGTCCAGACTCCCTCTGGTCATTACAGATCCCACTGCACTCTTCACAAGAGGGGTGGTCAACTTGGGCTGTTCAAATTCCCAAACCTGGCTGTCCACATCTGATTGGCTACAGTCTGACCTAATCACCCTCCCTGCATCTGATTGGCTACACAGTCTGACCTAATCACCCTCCCTGCATCTGATTGGCTACACAGTCTGACCTAATCACCCTCCCTGCATCTGATTGGCTACACAGTCTGACCTAATCACCCTCCCTGCATCTGATTGGCTACACAGTCCCTGGTAGTGATTTGGGTTCTGAGTTGACTTAAATAAAGGTTTAATAAAGACTCCACCGAGGGGGTCTAATTTAACGAGTCATTAGACGAGCACTTCAAACAGCTCAGAGAGTTCTGCGGAACGCTCTCCTGCTAACAAACAAATCGAAGCGTCAAGAACAAGCTCCCTGAGTGTGTCTGGGTTTACCCGACAGCGCCGTTATGCCTGCGATTGTGGTTGGTGGAGAGAGGAGTGCTGTAAAGGTCTGAATTAAATAAGAATACATAATGAGGAGAACGGGCCGTTCAGCCCATCTAGGCTCATCATGTCCTAATCTAAAGAGTATCTAGTACTGCATCTAGCCTGGACTTGAATAGCCCAAATGTTTCTGCCTCTACTACCCGACCTGGCAAGCTGTTCCAGGTATTGACAACTCTCTGTGTAAAGAAAAACTTCCTGATATCTGTGAGGAATTTGCCTTGAACTAATTTCCACCTGTGGCCTCTTGTTCTGCTGACCCCACTTATCTTAAAAAATCTTTGGTATTTCACTTTGTTAATCCCTTTTAGGAATTTAAAAAACCTCAATCAAATCCCCCTAAGTCTCCGTTTGCTAAGTTTAAATAGATTGAGTGCCTTAAGTCTATCCTCATAACTTTTACCTTTCATACCAGGTATCAGTTTAGTTGTCCTTCTTTGAGCTTTCTGAAGAGCTTCTGTGTCTCTCCTGTAGTGAACATGCAGTGAGATGTTGAGCGTGAGCCTCAGAGCTGGAGCAGGTGCCGTCAGCACCGCCGCGCGAGTGGACCGCACGCCGGGCCAGGCTCTTCCCTAATCCCCCCTCCGGGCCAGGCTCTTCCTAATCCCCCTCCGGGCCAGGCTCTTCCCTAACTCCCCCTCCGGGCCAGGCTCTTCCCTAATCCCCCCCTCCAGGCTAGGCTCTTCCCTAATCCCCCTCCTGTTCGCCGAGTTACCAGAGCCTTCCGATCCGAGTCCTTCGCTGAGCCTCTCTCCAGACGGGCTCATCTGGGGCTGTACGCATCAAGCCACTCAAAGTAAAAATTCATCTCAAGTGTAACTTAAGTGTAATAACTGGTGACCTTTACTCCTACACTCAAACTTACGAATAAAGGTGATTTATCAAATCGCGTCTATCTCCTCTACCAACATCCAACGTCCTCCACAGCCCAATCAGTTTTTCTTTTTAAATCAATTTTGCTTGGCTTAACTTTAGCCAATAAGGGTCTGTTTAGCTTTATTGTGTTGACCATCAAAGAATACAGATTTCCCAAAAGCAGATCGGTTCTTCCCCTTTGCAATTTCGCCGATTGACGACCTCATCTTAATCTTTTCATTTGAGGTACCTGTGATTGTCGCAAAAACACACTTAAGAGCTACTCTTGAGAATATTTAAAGACTTAAGAATACATAGGAACATAAGAACACATAATGAGGAGAACGGGCCGTTCGGCCCATCTGGGCTTGTCATGTCCTAACTTACCTATGAGAAAGTGTGAGCTGCTTGATAACTACTACGTTTTACCGACCACTTTAAGCGAAGACTGACTTCACTCCCAAGTAAGCTCTTAGGAGGTGTGTTAAGTGTAATTCTTAAGAAATGTGATATATTTCAGCCCTGATCTCTGAGTCACCGGCCAGGTTCTTTTGGGTCAGGGCAATGGCGGCTCAATAGACGGATTGGGTCAGAACCAGACCCTGCAGTCCGATACCATCGTCCCGAGTGCCTGGGGCGCTCACCTTAACAGAGGGCCATAACCCCCCCCCTGGGGGAGCGTCTCTGCTCAACAAGCTACACTAACAAGTGGCGGCTGACACCCTCGATAAAGATGAACAAAAGAGATCGTATAAATTAAACTGTCTACGTAATGAGGTGTATTTTATGCTCACAAAATTCAGAAAATTCCAAACCTACAATACTAATACAATTGTTAGGAAAAACTAACTTTGTTTTATAATTTTCTTTCCCCCCAGAAAACATCTGGATCACAATTATTCATACCCCTAATTATTCTCTTGAATTTAATCCAACAAAAGCAAATCTTCATAAATATACAACTTATTTGAAGTTAATTGGAAGGTTATGGAACTATACAGTGGCCTACAATGGTTTCCTGTTTCCCTCGGGTATAAAAAAGAGGGAATACAGGTTTGAAATACTGTGGTCAGCCATCATCATGGTGGAAGGCAAAGAAAGAATGCAAGTAATGTTGAAAAGCACCTCATGCCTACGGTGAAACATGGTGGTGGATCTTTAATGCTTTGGGGTTGTTTTGCATCCACAGGCCCTGGGACCCTTATTGAAATAGACGGAACCATGAACTCCAGCATGTATTAAGACATTTTGTCCAAAAACCTTGTTCCCTCTGCCAGGAAGCTACAACTTGGACCTTCCTACAAGACAACCACCCCAAACATGCATCCAAAGAAACTAAGAAATGGTTGACAGAGCACAAGATCAATGTCCTGATGTGGTCATCTCAGTCTCCAGACCTGAATCCAATTTAACAAAAAAGCAGTCCACAAACGTCAACCCAATAATCTGAAGGAACTAGAACAATTCTGCATGGAGGAATGGTTGAGGATCCCCCATAACCTCGTACGACACTACAGAAGCCGAATACTTGCTGTTATAATGGCCAAGGGAGGAACCACAAAGTACTGATAACAGGGGTGTAAATACTTGTGATTCTTGATTTTTCTGGAGAAAAAAAAAAATCAGTTGTGAACCGTTTGATTGTGGTTCGTGCCAATGCATTATTATTAAAGAATATAATTGTCAGCATTTCGTGAGCACAAAATAAAGCTCATTACTTACATAGTTTATTTTATATGATCTCCTTTGTTCATCTTTATCAAGGGTGAGAATAGAAGCTGAGCCTACTGTGCGTTTCAGAGGAGAGCACAACCAGGCGTTCCAAATTGGGAGGAAAAAAGGGGAAAAACAAATATATGATTTGTATATATATGAAAAAATAATATTTAATTAGTTCAAAGCGGCTCAAAAACAAATGGCTCCGGGTCAGAACCAGAACCCGCAGTCGGATACGACCACACGGCTCCGCTGAGCTCCTGGTACCTGCTAACTCCATCTCACCCACGCGCCACAGCGGCTCTCTGACCTCCTGTGAGAGACACAGACCTGTCCCACCTCGTACGAGAGAGAACCTCAGGGTGCCGGGAATGACTGATTCTGTCCTAAAGACCTTTCTTTTGTTTCCATTGCGTTCCCCGGCTCTGTGCTCCCCAGCTCTGTGCCCCCCGCCCCCCGCCCCCCCCCAGGACTGCGGAGCCAGAGACAGCTGCAGCGCACACGGAATGCACATGGCCTGTGCCAAGAGAGCCGGCAGGAAAACCAGGCTATATATGGGCATGGAGGGAGAGCCCAACTTTATCAATGAGAAGGACACGCTCTGTGTGTGTGTGTGTGTGTGTGTGTGTGTGTGTGTGTGAGAGTGTGTGTGTGTGTGTGTGTGTGTGTGTGTGTGTGTGTGTGTGTGTGTGTGTGTGTGTGTGAGAGTGTGTAGTGTGTGATCACACCTCACCTTTATCAAAGAGAGTACAAAAGGAAAATTAAATTATAAAAATACTAAAACAGAGAAATAAATAGGAACAGGAAAAGAAATGGAACAAGTCAACATAAACCATCACACACACACACACTACATACACACACACACACACTAACTCACTCACTCACACTCACACATACACTCAGACACACACACACACACACACTAACTCACTCACAAACACATACACACTACATACACACACACACACACTCACTCACACTCACAAACACACACACACATACACTAACTCACTCACAGACACACATATACACACACACTCAAATACACATACTCATACAAGCATAAACACACATAGATGCATGTATATAGTATATATATTTATATTTGGCAGGGGTGGGGGTGTATTAAAAACCCAATGCCAGTAAGCATGTGTCGCTCTGAGGCTGGCGGTAAAGTGACATAAACGCGCGGGAGCACCTGCGCCCAGCGCTGAGGCTGCTGGGAAACCGCCCAGAGCACCGCGTCTTCACAGTGAAGAGTGGTAAATCACCACATACTGTACCCCACACACTGTACCCACACACACTGTACCCCACACACTGTACCCCACACACACTGTACCCCACACACACTGTACCCCACACACTGTACCCCACACACTGTACCCCACACACTGTACCCCACACACTGTACCCCACACACTGTACCACACACACTGTACCACACACACACTGTTCTGCTACTTGGCACAAAGCACAGGGAACGGTTGCCAGGTCCTTTAAGTTTAAATTTCACCACTATGACAAACTGGCCATGAGCCAGCTGAGGAATTGCTTCTGAACAAGAGCTTTCCAACGTACAAAGTTAAAGTAAGTTTAATAAGTAAACAGGCTTTGTAAAGCCACCAGTTCATTTATGGCACTTCCATTACTCCACCCGGCGGACTCTGTGTTTCTCTGTGTTCACGCAGACGCACCCTGCCCATTTACCTAGCAACAGACACACAGCACAGACCCAAACACCGTCTCAGACAAAGCACAGCTTTCTCCACCCTGGACTCGGTTACCGCGCGGGGGCGAGTGTGATGAAGCTCCCTGACCCTCGGCATTCACGCGGCTCGTGGAATCAGCAGCTCGTGGAATCAGCAGCTCGTGGAATCAGCAGCTCGTGGAATCAGCAGTCGCATTCCTCAGCTCAGTCTAAATAGCCGAACGCCCAAGTCAAATCAAATCAAACTTGTGTAGCACTCTGTACGCTTTTTACACAGAAAGCTGAACAAATGTGCACAACCACCTCCAGCCTACAGTCTAATCTATTAATGAGGATTAGCTCATTAGCTTTTAGGATTAGCTCTGAAGATTAGCTCCATTTTTATTTAATAAACAATCATTGTTATTTGACACTAATATTGGCTCACGCAGGAATGTCCTGAGGGGTTAGGGTACCTCACCTGAAACGGCACACCTGAGTGATCGCATTTCTCCACATCGTCCAAACAGAACCAGCCCTGGGTCAAGTCCTTTCAACTCTACAAACTCTTCACACGCCCGTTTGAACGGAACAAAAATTCTTCTTTCATTTGCTTGTTAAATTCTGTTTGGCAACATATTTTGGTTTGAAAATTCTCAGGGAGTCTCGCAGGAATGTTTTCAGAGTTTAAACATTTTAAAATGCGTATTAAGACCCAACGTCCTGCCAGAACACCGGCCAGCAGCACTGCACACTGGTGATGTCATCCGCGTGGACACACTTAACGCACACACACAGGGCACACACACACACACACACACACACACACAGAGCATACACAGGGCACACACACACACACACACACGATGGGACAGAAGACACACACAGGGCACACACACACACACACACGGCACACACACACACGCACACACACACACGGCACACACACACACACACACTCACACACAGCGCAGACGCACACACACACACACAGGGCACACACACATGATAAATCAACGCGAGCAAATGACTTTGACTCGATAAACCTCCTTAACTGCGTGAGTCGTCTCTGGAGCCACGCTGCACAAGCTCACTTTGTGCACGGCTAGGATTACGCCTGGACGAGACGGTCTCATCCCGAGCCAGCCCAAAACCCCCACAATGCCCCAGAGCCCTTACTGGCAGGACGGGTGTTTATACTGGAGAGCAGGAGGCCCTGTGTTTGAGAGCAGCCCACAGGCCACATGCAGCCCAGTCTGAACGCGCTCCAAACACATTTTCTCCTCAAAACTCAAATTTACCAATGTGGATTCTGGTACCCAAAATGAGTTGTCACCCCCAAATAATATACGTTTAAAAATTCTGGCCTGGATTGGATTGGCTGCCCGGATACAGGAGGCCGGTTCTGAATGGTCACTTCTGACCCCACGTCGCTGAAAACGGAAGTGTATTCTCCCCGAGGCAGAGCAGACCACCCAGGCCACCGTACCTCACACTGCAGACTGGGGGCTGGATCTCTGCGGCCATTTGCAGGCCAGCCCCCCGTGGGGACACAGGCAGACGCGTCACCTCCCACCCATGTGTTGATTAGCTCGTTCCTGTCCTTCACTCAACTCATTTAAATGATTTCAGGATGTTTCTGTGCTCCAGGAACCCGTTCTGTGTGAACCTGTCTATTATTATTTACATTTGTTTCTCATTTTTCCCCCCCATTTTTCTCCCAATTTAGTAGCCAATTACACCCTCTATTTCTTTCGATTCGCCCTCCCCTCACCAGCCCTCCACCCGTCCCTACGGGTCGAGCTAATACCCCCGAGGCCGGCAATGATCTGCCTCCTCCGAGACAGAACTTCGCCCACCTGCTCTTTTAGGAACGCCCTACTGCTCTTCGACGAGCTCGTGCCGACTCTCCCTCCCCCCCTCCCCCTGGGGCAGACAGACAAACGGCTCCCCCGATCGGGGCTCCCAGCCAGAGTGGGACTGACACAGTCGAGTTATAGGCAGCTCACACTCCCAGCGGAGTGCGCTACACCGCTACGCTAGCCGGGGCCCCTTATGAAGCCGTCTATTTTGACGCCACTTTTGGCAGCTTCTGAAGAAAAGACAACGTTATTTATAGTGACTACAGTCGTAAAAGATCAGCGTCCAGAAGGCTGAATCATGCGTCATGCTGCCTCCGGCACTGAAACGGAGTTACATGACTACAGCACGTCTTCACACCAAACAATGAAATAATAATACTAATAATAATAATATTCAAACCCTTTTTATTTAAAGTGCTATTTTGATAAGCCGAATCCCATTTATTCCCCCCCCCCCCACTTTTTAGTATCCAATGATCTTTGTATGCCAGTTATCCCCTCCCTCGTATGAGAACTCGCTGCTGTAGTCCGGCCAGTAGCGAGCGCTGTACCGCCTCCTCCGAGCCAGCGCCCGCCTAGGCTGAAGCCTGTCACCACCACACAGGACCACTCATATATGCAGCGAGTCTTTCCTTCGGCTTTTCCCCCCCGGGGTGAACAGCCAATTGTCACCCCCTGGCGGCGCTCCGGGCCAGAGCCAAAACTGGCGCGACCTGGTGGAATCGAACCCCGGTCGCAGTGACTAGCGTCGAACATTGTAACCACTAGACCACACGGGAAGCCGCTGCCAAATCCATTTCTATTCAAACCTCGGGCACAGGAAGAGGAAAGGAGGACAGCAGGACGTGAACCCCCCCTCCTCCTCCTCACCTTGGCCTCCCCGCAGCTGTCGGACTCAGACACCTGGTAGGTGAGGTCGGTCTCCTCGAAGCCGGTGGCGCTCATGCGCTGGTCGGTGGTGGGGTCGGAGCGGGGCGGCGAGTCGGGCGAGTTCAGGCACGTCTGGATCAGCGCCTTGCCCGTCTCGCTCGTGATCATGGGCTGCAGCTTCCGCGTGGCGAACGTGTAAACGTGCCCCGTCTCACTGGCCACCAGCAGCAGCACCTGCGTGCCCGTCAGCGTCGACAGCTCATACGCCTGCAGGGAGAGGGGGCACAGGTCAGGGGTCAGGGGAGGAGAGGTCAGGGGTCAGAGGGAGGAGAGGTCAGGGGTCAGGGGGAGGAGAGAGGAGGAGGAGTGGAGATGTAGTGCTCATGATAAAAAGGGATACATTTTATTATTACATTTTCTTCATTTATGGTTTCTAATTTTCCCCCGTTTTCCTCCCAATTTGGTTGCCAATTATACCCTCTATTTATCTCAATTCTCCCTCCCCACGAGTCCGCCGCCCGTCCTCCGGGTAACGAGACAATTGTTCCCGGGCCGGTAGATCCACCTCCTCTGAGACAGAACCCGACCACGGACGCCCTTCCTGCTCCTCGACGAACTCGAGCCGGCTCACCCTCCCCCCTATTATATATTCATTTACTTGTTACTGTTGTTATTATTTTTGCCAAACAAGTATTTGTGTACATGGCCCAATGCATGCTGGGATGTTATGTGTGTGGAAGCCTCTGCTTTGCGTACACCTGGTGTTCCTCACGCGCCCAGGTGTTCCACCTGTAAAAACAAATAACTCCTCCACAAACACGCACCGGACGGAACAAACACCACATCAGGCGGGCTGGTGGATTCGTGGGGGGGCAAATCTAAACAAATAGAGGGTGTAATTGGCTACTAAATTGGGAGAAAAATGGGGGGGAAATTTTTTTAAACAAATGTATAAAAAATAAAATAAAAAACAAAATCTAAGAGAAGAGCGCGATGCGGCAGGGTGATGATGTTGGAGAAGTGCTAACGTAGCGCAGGAGAGCGGTTCTGTGTTCCTCTCTGAGCGTTAGGAGAGCGGTTCTGTGTTCCTCTCTGAGCGTTAGGAGAGCGGTTCTGTGTTCCTCTCTGAGCGTTAGGAGAGCGGTTCTGTGTTCCTCTCTCAGCGTTAGGAGAGCGGTTCTGTGTTCCTCTCGGAGCGTTAGGAGAGCAGGAGAGCGGTTCTGTGTTCCTCTCTAAGCGTTAGGGGAGCGGTTCTGTGTTCCTCTCTAAGCGTTAGGGAAGCAGGAGAGCGGTTCTGTGTTCTCTCTCAGCATCCTCGGTTCTGTGTTCCTCTCTGAGCGTTAGGGGAGAGCGGTTCTGTGTTCCTCTCTGAGCGTTAGGGGGAGAGCGGTTCTGTGTTCCTCTCTGAGCGTTAGGAGAGCGGTTCTGTGTTCCTCTCTGCGTTAGGGGAGCAGGAGAGCGGTTCTGTGTTCCTCTCTAAGCGTTAGGAGCGGGGAGAGAGCGGTTCTGTGTTCCTCTCTAAGCGTTAGGAGAGCAGGAGAGCGGTTCTGTGTTCCTCTCTAAGCGTTAGGGGAGCTGTTCTGTGTTCCTCTCTCAGCGTTAGGGGAGCAGGAGAGCAGCTGTGTTCCTCTCTCAGCGTTAGGAGAGCGGTTCTGTGTTCTGTTAGAGGAGCAGGAGAGCGGTTCTGTGTTCTTCTCTAAGCGTTAGGGGAGAGAGCAGCTGCTCAGCTCTTCTGCCAAACCGAGCAGCGCTCATCACTGAGCAGCGCGATCCTTTCAGCAGCGAGACGCAGTTAATATCACAGCCGTGTCGCCGCGACGACAGGAGCTCTCCTCAACACCGGCGTCAGGGGGAGAGCTGCTCTGCCCACACCGCCGAGAAACAGCGAGAGAGAGAAAGAGAGCGCGCGCGGTGTGGCGTTAGCACGTGGACGTGCGCTCCCTCCCTTCAAACTTAAAGCACACTAACGCTACACTGCACACGCTACTTAAAACGTGCTAACGTGCCATCCCGGGTGGTCTAGCGGTTACAGCGTTCGGCACTGGCCACTGTGACCGGGGCTCGATTCCACCGGCCGCCTGTGCCAGTATCGGCTCTGGCTGGGAGCGCCACTAGGGGGCAACTGGCTGTCCGCCCCAGGGAGGGGGGAGGGAAGCCGATATGAGCTCGCTGCGTATAGGAGTGGCTCTGGAGTACCGGAGTTACATTCGACGGCTTGGGAGAGTGCCGGCTCGGAGGAGGCGGTACATCGCCTTTGTCACTGCCGGTCTCAGGGCTACGGCAGCGAACTCACAATACGAGGGGGATTGACACGAAAAAGAGATGTAAATGGCTACTAAATTGGGGGGGAAAATCTGATACAAAATATTTTTTTTAAGATAAAAAATTTGCTAACGATACACCGCGTTCCTTAAAACAGGAGGGGGTGGACAGTGCTGGGACCCCGTGACTAAGCGCTCTCAGCACAGCGTGGTCTCAGGATCGCAGATGAGCGAGTGAGAGGACCGCTGCGGTGACGCTCAGCGATGGGTCTCAAAGGCAGACCTGAGAAACCCTGACAGCTCAAATACGCACGTGAAATAACAGGGCTGCGTCAAACGATGCGTTCCACGGCTATTCAGCAAGTCATCACAAAGACATCGTCCACTGGGCCCAGAACGAGTCAACTACGACATTCACATGCATGCATGCTCACAGCTCATTCAAACAGTCATCTGAAGACAAACAGTGATCACATCATTAATTTAGCTTCAGAACAAGCTCTGTGAGTCCTGCCACGTTGGCCCAACATGAGGCACCACCGCGCCCCTCTGAAGGCCTCTGCACGCTCGAGAGAGACAACAACACGACAGCAACACAACCAGGGCTCTGCAACATCAACACAGCCTTTGTGACCCACGCAGAGGGGGTTTCAGAGGGTGTCGCGTACCTAGCACAAAAACCAAACTCGCGACCGCAGCGCAACCGTTCACGTAGATGTTGCGCATCGTTGATTGGTTGGTTAGCGAATGGAGGCGGAGCTGTCATAGTCATAGTTCATAGGTCACAGGTCATTGAGCTAGTAGCTAACGATACAGATAGCTAGCATCATTTGTTCGACACGGTATAAAATGAACCAGCTTCAGGAAAGATTGCCTGAAGTTCGAAGGTACAGGAGTTTCCGTGTTGCTTTGTACAGCGTTGAGCAGTGGTCAGTAAGGGGTGTAAAGGTCCACAAACATCATGGTTCGGTGTGTACACTGGTTTTGAAGTCACGGTTCACGTTGAAATCAAGGCAGCCATAGTGCGCCAGTACAAACTCACCACACACCAGATACACAGTGGAGAGGCCAGGCCATGCTCTAGCTACTGAGCTACGGGAACTTCAACATGAACCAGGACCGCAACTCAACCGCACAGCGGAGGGTTTTTTT
>JAINUG010000309.1:10000-47500 GCA_029706075.1 Aldrovandia affinis | reverse complement strand
ACAGTGACACATTTGTTGTTGTTGTGGCTCTGTACTCCAGCACATTGGATTTGAAATGAAACCATTTCTATGAGGTTAAAGTGCAGACTGTCACCTTTAATTTGAGGGTATTTACATCCATATCGGGTGAACTGTGTAGGAATTGCAGCCCTTTTAGACATAGTCCCCCATTTTAGCTGCTATGCTTTGGATCATGAGCTGTTCCTTTTTTCCTCCATTCCTCTGTCCATCACTCTGGTGCAGGTTTGATCTTCGTCTCGTCTGTCCATTCCACTTTGTTCCAGAACTCTCCGGGTCTTTTGATGTGCTTAGCTGTAGCCTGGCCGCTCTACGCTGGAGGCTCACCAGGGGTTTGCATCGTGCAGTGAACCCTCTTAGGTCATGTGACGTAGTCTTTCACACATCTACGCCTACATCCTGGAGACTGCTCTTGATCTGTTCATCAGTTGAAAAGGGGCTTTTCTTCATCACTCTAAGAGTTCTTCTGTCGCCCACTACACTGGTCTTCCGTGGTCTACCAGGCCGTTTGCAGTGGCTGAGTTCACCAGCGTGCTCTCGCTTCTTCACAATGTACAGTTTTGACACACCTAAATGTCTCTGATGGATTTATTCAGATTTTTCAACCTCACAATGGCCTACTTTACTGGCATTGACACTTCTTTGGTCCTACATTTTACATTTTAAGCATTTAGCAGATGCTCTTATCCAGAGCGACTTACAAGATGTGCATTAATACATGGTAGGAACAATCATAGTTCGCGCAAGAGATCAGTGCAGTAATACAGTGATAGACATCATTGCAGGCAGCTGAGTACTATACCTGTAACACTGGGAAGGAAAAGGTTAGTGTAAAATATTTTTGGAGTATAGTGTTGAACAAGTAGGCAGTGGTGAAGACAATTTAGCTAGATGTACAGAATTCAGTGGTAGTGGAGTCTGAAAAGGTGGGTTTTGAATCTCTTGGGAAGATCGCAAGTGATTCCGCAGTCCTGAACGATTGCGGAAGGTCGTTCCACCAGCGAGGGGTCAGGACAGAGAAGAGGCGAGACCGCGAGGAGGGACAGCAGTTTGCCAGGCGCCTGAGGAGGGATGGGACAGGGTCAGTTTGCCAGAGGAGGCGGAGGGGAGGGGTCTGGCTGGGGTGTAGGGTGTGATGAGTGACTGGAGGTATGGGGGAGCAGTTCCTCTAGCCGCCTGAAAAGCCAACAGACTCCAAATGCAAATGTCAACTGTAGACCTTTTGTTAGCTCTCTTGTGCATGAAGTATCGAGGAAACAAAACACGCTGTACTTTTGGTCCCTTAAAATGGGGTCCCCCAATTTCTACATGGTTCATCCGATATGGATGTAAATACTCTCAAATTAAAGGTGACAGTCTGCACTTTAACCTCATAGAAATAGTTTCATTTCAAATCCAATGCGCTGGAGTACAGAGCCACAACAACAACAAAAATGTCACTGTCCAAATACTTACGGACTGCACTGTATTTGTGTGTGTGCGCGTGTGAATGTGTGTGTATGCGTATGTGTGACTGTATGGGGGGGCGGCAGTGTAGTATAATGGTTCGGCTGGGTTTGACACTCAGAGCTTGCAGGTTCGATTCCCAGGTGGGGGCACTGCTGCTGTCCCCTTGAGCTAAAGGTACTTGACCTGACAGTGCCTGCCAAGTGTAAATAATGTAAATAAATGTAAATGTGTTTGTATCAATGCATCTGTGTGTCGCTCAGTAGTTTTAGTGCAGAGGGGGACAAACAGGTCAGCTAGAACACGCACACACACACACACGCATGCACGCACGCACGCACGCACGCACGCACGCACGCACACTCTCCTCTATCACCAGCAGGGAAGCTGATTACTGGCTCTGCTGTGAGGTGTAGCACACATTTACATTTTTAGGCATTTAGCAGACGCTCTTATCCAGAGCAACTTACAGTTTACATTTCTTTGCAATCCATTTATACAGCTGGATATTAACTGAAGCAATTCAGGTTAAGTACCTTTAGCTAAAGGGTACAACAGCAGTGCCCCACCTGGGGATTGAACCTGCAACCTCTGAGTTACAAGCCCAGCTCCCTAACCATTATACCACACTGCCGCCTACAACAACAACACTGTAGTGTTGTTTACTTAAGGGATCGCGATGTAAAGTGTTCCTATAGACAATCGCAGGGCTCAGGTCACTCTGCTGAAGACCTTCACATCAGGGAGACGGGGGAGACGGTCAGCTCCATTCAGGCCTCAGATCTGTACATTGTGTGTGTGTGACGGAGTCTGAGTTCATCAGTCAATATTAACAACACTGTAAATGAGGTTTGCGATTATATCACACTTCACTTGAGCCCCCTGCACCTATTCTAGTATAAATTTAGTACTGAGTCTGACCAGGCTGCTCCTAACCTTACAGTACTATGAGCCTGACCAGGCTGCTCATAACCTTACAGTACTATGAGTCTGACCAGGCTGCTCATAACCTTACAGTACTATGAGCCTGACCAGGCTGCTCATAACCTTACAGCACTATGAGTCTGACCAGGCTGCTCATAACCTTACAGCACTATGAGCCTGACCAGGCTGCTCATAACCTTACAGCACTATGAGTCTGACCAGGCTGCTCATAACCTTACAGCACTATGAGCCTGACCAGGCTGCTCATAACCTTACAGCACTATGAGCCTGACCAGGCTGCTCATAACCTTACAGTACTATGAGCCTGACCAGGCTGCTCATAACCTTACAGTACTATGAGTCTGACCAGACTGCTCATAACCTTACAGCACTATGAGCCTGACCAGGCTGCTCATAACCTTACAGCACTATGAGCCTGACCAGGCTGCTCATAACCTTACAGCACTATGAGCCTGACCAGGCTGCTCATAACCTTACAGCACTATGAGCCTGACCAGGCTGCTCATAACCTTACAGTACTATGAGCCTGACCAGGCTGCTCATAACCTTACAGCACTATGAGCCTGACCAGGCTGCTCATAACCCCATGTATTAATGCACATCTTGTAAGTCGCTCTGGATAAGAGTGTCTGCTAAATGCTTAAGATGTAAAATGTATCCCTTTCCATTAGACAATTTATTCCTCTCACCTGGCTTTTTGGCAGGTGCTTGACCCAAAGTGTGTGTGTGTGTGTGTGTGTGTGTATGTGTGTGTGTGTGTGTGTGTGTGTGTGTGTGTGTGTGTGTGTGTGTGTGTGTGTGTGTGTGTGTGTGTGTGTGTGTGTGTGTGTGTGTGTGTGTGTGTGTGTGTGTGTGTGTGTGTGTGTGTGTGTATGTGTATGTGTGTGTGTGTCAGGGGCGGGTCAAAAACAACATTAAACTTGTAACTTTACGAAACATGCAGGGAAAGTGACTCGCCTTCAACTGCCCTCAAAGGACCGTTATACTCAAGCAGTCGTGCGTTGCCACAGCAACTGTTTAACCCGGCCAATCAGACAACGGGATCTATTTAGCGCCTCCCTTGTCAGGTTTACGCAGCGAGCTGAAGGTGTACTAAGTGACGTCATTGCTCAGTGGTGGGGCAACACACTGGAACCATCAGCTCATGCCTAATTACCAGTATAGGGAATCTAGAATGAAATATATTTACGCATTAAATGTCCTTTCTATAAAAAAACATTGCTTGATATTTCTCAGTCAGCTGGCACCGCGAGGCTATGGTCTAAAGAACTACAGGCACTTAAAGGATAATGATCTCTATTTGCCATGTTACAGTTTTTACACAGGGTAATAGGAATGTATCTTTACACATACCTCTCCTAGACACACACACACCATCAGAGAGGTCCGAGCGCAGGGTCAGCCACAGTACAGCGCCCCTGGAGCAGTTTTAGGGGTTCAGTGCCTTGCTCAAGGGCACTTCAGCAGTGCCCCAGGATGTGCATCCCTCTAGCATCCCTCTGGTTTCCAGTTCATTGTTTTTTTGTTTGGCCTTCCTGGGATTCAACCCTCTGCTGGCCAACCCGTGTAACTAACCACTGAGCCACTGAGTCACTGAGCCACTGAGCCACTGAGCCACTGAGCCACTGAGCCACTGAGCCACTGAGCCACTGAGCCACTGCCCCCCCACAGACACACTAATCACACCTTTGGCTGTAATAAAATGCTAACATAAATGTTTTGCAACATAACCAGCCTATCAACATTCTTAAGATGTTGACGAATGCAGTGCATCGAACAGGGACTTCCTGCAGGGGCACCAAACCCAAACCCAGACCCTCATCACACCCTACTGCTCCCCCTAGCCAAACCCAGACCCTCATCACACCCTACACCCCAGCCAGACTGAGCTGACAGCCCAGCCCTCCGCACACCCTCTGCTCCCCCCAGCCAAACCCAGACCCTCATCACACCCTCTGCTCCCCCTAGCCAAACCCAGACCCTCATCACCCCTCCCTCCCCTAGGCAAACCCAGACCCTCATCACTCCCTACACCCCAGCCAGACCCCTCTCCGCCTCCTCTGGCAAACTGACTGTCCTTCCCTCTGGCCGCCTGGCGCTGCTCATCGAACCTGACCTTCTGCTGGTGACCTTCCGCAATCGGTCAGGATCGCGGAATCACTGGCCATCTTCCGCAAGAGACTCAAAACCCACCTTTTCAGACTCCACTACCACTGAATTTGTACATCTAGCCAATTGTTATCACCACTGCCTACATGTTTAAAACTGCATTTTGTAATATGTATCTATTTTGATGACTGTCAAAAAATACAATTAATAATAATAATAAAATCTACTAACTTTTCTTTCCCTGTGTTACAGGTATGGTGTGCAACCATGATTGTTCTCACCATGTATTAATGCACATGTTGTAAGTCACTCTGGATAAGAGCGTTTGCTAAATGCTGAAAATGTAAATGTAAATGTAAATGTGGGTAGAGTCGGCTCCAAACCATCAGGCCTCATCTCTGGGGCCCAGGTTCGTGCAAAATTGACTCGCGACGCCTTCTAGATCAGTACTCGTGTTCAGAAAGCAGTAGAAACAGGAATCAAACCCATACCCTAACGGTTGTCAATGCCACGCTCTACCTATTGAGCCACACAGAACCCTGCTCTACCTACAGAACCACACTTTACCTACTAAAGACACAGAACCACAAATTACCCGCTGAGCCACACAGAACCGAGTTTGTGGGGAGAGGGTTAATCAAAATAAATAGAGGGTATAATTGGCTTCCAAATTGGGGAGAAAATCGGGGAAAATCTGAAACAAAAAAAAAATAATTTAAATAGAAGTTGTGCTGCTGTGTGTGACATGCCGTGGCCCTCCACTGGCACTCCGGGTGAGAGCGTGGACCAGCTCAAACGCCCGCTCTAGTGGTTTACTCTTCTACATAATCAACCGTTTCAGAGCCTTCAGGACGTCCTGAAGGGAGGTTTGGTCTCGTGGGGCTATTTTGGGCCAAGGGGTCCGAGAGGCCATACATGCAAACCCAATACTCACCCCCACACACACAAAAAAAAAAAAAAAAAAAAAAGCAGACAAAAATATGTCTCGTGACATACAGGGCTACTGACCCTGAGAGCTTAACTTTTACCATGATTAATGAAGCCTTCCTGAAACGCAGTCACAAGATCTTCCTCACAGCCAGGCACAGCTCACTCAACACCAACACTGCCGAGCACAGCTCACTCAACACTAACACTGTACCACACAGCTCACTCAACACCAACACTGTACCACACAGCTCACTCAACACTAACACTGCCGAGCACAGCTCACTCAACACCAACACTGTACCACACAGCTCACTCAACACCAACACTGCCGAGCACAGCTCACTCAACACTAACACTGCCGAGCACAGCTCACTCAACACCAACACTGTACCACACAGCTCACTCAACACTAACACTGTACCACACAGCTCACTCAACACTAACACTGCCGAGCACAGCTCACTCAACACTAACACTGCCTAGCACAGCTCACTCAACACTAACACTGCCGAGCACAGCTCACTCAACACTAACACTGTACTACACAGCTCACTCAACACTAACACTGTACTACACAGCTCACTCAACACTAACACTGTACTACACAGCTCACTCAACACTAACACTGTACTACACAGCTCACTCAACACTAACACTGTACCACACAGCTCACTCAACACTAACACTGTACCACACAGCTCACTCAACACTAACACTGTACCACACAGCTCACTCAACACTAACACTGTACCACACAGCTCACTCAACACTAACACTGTACCACACAGCTCACTCAACACTAACACTGTACCACACAGCTCACTCAACACCAACACTGCCGAGCACAGCTCACTCAACACTAACACTGCCGAGCACAGCTCACTCAACACTAACACTGTACCACACAGCTCACTCAACACTAACACTGCACCACACCACTCCCACTGTTTTTAAATCTGCTCTGATCCTCAACTCTACTGTGTTATCTGTGAGTGTGCTTTGTGTACTCCATATGGAAAATGTAAATAGCTATAACAGACACTGTAAATTCTGCTTTTTATTCAGTCTAACTGAGAGCAAGAATATAATAAAGCACACATTTCAGCATTTCAATTATGAGTTATTACTGCTTCCAAAGATTACAAATCTTAGTAGCTTTAATTGAGAACTTTGAGAACATAGGGAGCGTGGAGTGCCTGGACACACCTCTCTTCATCTTCAGGCATCTAATGGCCCCCTCACCACCACCACCACACTGACCAGACCACACAATGAGGTGAATCACGTTGCTGGTATATGGCCACACAAATCTTGAGAAACACAGAACTATTAATTACCAGCGCGCATTAAGAACGGACGTCCGTTCACTTCAGTTAGTAAGCGTTGGGCTCAATACGTTTCCAAAGTAATTCAGTTTAAGAGGTGGACACGAACAGCCAATCAGTCATGCAAATTGAAAAGCATTCAGTTTCTGTAGACACACAGATCAGTGTGGAAGATGTCTAGCCCCTATGCTGTGTGTGTGAGTCCCTGGCCCACACCTCAATAGCACTATTACCCCAATTTGTTACCATTTTCATTTGAATTTAAATGAGTCATTCAGGGCGGTGGATAGTGTAGCGGTCTAACGCATCGTATCTTGGCTGGTCCTGTACAAGTGTGAGCTGCCTGTCAGGGACGCGGTTCTAAACCCGTCTCTACCAGACCAGCCCTGGTCATCAGCCCCGATCGGGGGCGTTTGGCTGTCTGCCCCAGGGGGAGGGGGGGAGGGTGAGCCGGCTCGAGTTCGTCGAGGAGCAGGAAGGGCGTCCGTGGTCGGGTTCTGTCTCGGAGGAGGCGAATCTACCGGTCCGGGAGAAATTGTCTCGTTACCCGGAGGACGGACGGCGGACTCGTGGGGGAGGGAGAATTGAGACAAATAGAGACAAATAGAGGGTATAGTTGGCTACAAAATTGGGAGAAAATAAGGAGAGAAAAAACTATTTGAAACTATAAATTGAAAAAAAAAGATATAAAATGAGTCATTCATTAGCTGTATCCACACAGAGTTCTGCATGAATCCATTACTGGTGGCCGTGGTCATGGGGAGAGGCACAAACGCCCTAACACTGCTCCACCACTGTTAACCAATCAGGTCATCAGCGTGTTCACTGCTCACCCCTGTCCCACACAGATCAACACAACAAAACACAAACCTGTCACACAAACCTGTCACACAAAACAGACCAGTGCTCACGACCCATCACTCAACCCACGAGCAACACTCACACATCACTGGAGCTCAGGATACAACTCTCCGCTTTCATTCTGCTGCTCAGATACTGCGAAACCTGTGTGTGTGTGTGTGTCTCTGTGTGTGTGTGTCTCTGTGTGTGTGTGTCTCTGTGTGTGTGTCTCTGTGTGTGTGTCTCTGTGTGTGTGTGTGCTCTGTGTGTGTGTGCACAAGTGTGTTTGTTTGTGTGTGTGTGTGTGTGTGTGTGTGTGTCTCTGTGTGTGTGTGTGTGTGTGTCTGTGTGTGTGTGAGTGTGAGACAGCGTGTGTGTATCTGAGACAGTGTGTGTGGTGTGTGTGTGTCTGTGTGTGTGAGAGTGTGAGACAGCGTGTGTGTATATGAGACAAAGTGTGTGTGTGTGTGTGTGTATCTGAGACAGTGTGTGTGTCTCTGTGTGTGTGTCTCTGTGTGTGTGTGTGTGTGCTCAGAGAGAGGAACTGTACATACTATGTTAATTGGAGACAGGCCTGCCTGTCTAACACACAGCTACTGGCTGTTGCTCGAGGCCGCAAGACCAGAGCTCCCTCACATTACTGTAAGCAGAAACACGCCGCTATCGATCACACCGCCTACAACAAACATCTCTGAGCTCGCTGGGCCGGGCCAGGGCAGGGCAGGGCAGGGACCGCCCTGTCACACACAACTCAAACCTCTCTGAGCTCACTGGGCTGGGCCAGGCCAGGGCAGGGACCGCCCTGTCACACACAACTCAAACGCTGCCCTGGCGCACAGCAGGGCAGGAGGGCCGGAGCTCACCTGCAGGGAGGAACGGCCGTCCCCGTTACTCAAACTCAAACGACAAGGACCCGAGATCCACCAATCACCATCCAGGAACTATCTAAATAAATAGAGGGTGTAATTGGCCACTAAATTGGGAGAAAAAATGGGGAAAATAAATCTCTACAAATTATTATTTTTATTTTTTATTTTTTACACAGAACCATGCTCTACCTACTGAGCCACACAGAACCACGCTCTACCTACTAACCACACAGAACCACGCTCTACCTACTGAGCCACACAGAACCACGCTCTACCTACTGAGCCACACAGAACCACACTCTACCGACTGAGCCACACAGAACCACGCTCTACCTACTGAGACACACAGAACCACGCTCTACCTACTGAGCCACACAGAACCACGCTCTACCTACTGAGCCACACAGAACCATGCTCTACCCACTGAGACACACAGAACCACACTACCTACTGACTGAGCCACACAGAACCACGCTCTACCTACTGAGACACACAGAACCACACTCTACCTACTGAGCCACACAGAACCATGCTCTACCTACTGAGCCACACAGAACCACGCTCTACCTACTGAGTCACACAGAACCACGCTCTACCTACTGAGTCACACAGAACCACACTCTACCTACTGAGCCACACAGAACCACACTCTACCTACTGAGCCACACAGAACCACGCTCTACCTACTGAGCCACACAGAACCACGCTCTACCTACTGAGCCACACAGAACGACGCTCTACCTACTGAGCCACACAGAACCACGCTCTACTTACTGAGTCACACAGAACCACGCTCTACCTACTGAGCCACACAGAACCACGCTCTACCTACTGAGCCACACAGAACCACGCTCTACCTACTGAGCCACACTCTACCGACTGAGCCACACAGAACCACGCTCTACCTACTGGGTCACACAGAACCACGCTCTACCTACTGAGCCACACAGAACCACGCTCTACCTACTGGGTCACACAGAACCACGCTCTACCTACTGAGCCACACAGAACCACGCTCTACCTACTGAGCCACACAGAACCACGCTCTACCTACTGAGCCACACAGAACCATGCTCTACCCACTGAGACACACAGAACCACACTACCTACTGACTGAGCCACACAGAACCACGCTCTACCTACTGAGACACACAGAACCACACTCTACCTACTGAGCCACACAGAACTCTACCTACTGAGCCACACAGAACCACACTCTACCTACTGAGCCACACAGAACCACGCTCTACCTACTGAGTCACACAGAACCACGCTCTACCTACTGAGTCACACAGAACCACACTCTACCTACTGAGCCACACAGAACCACACTCTACCTACTGAGCCACACAGAACCACGCTCTACCTACTGAGCCACACAGAACCACGCTCTACCTACTGAGACACACAGAACCACGCTCTACCTACTGAGCCACACAGAACCACGCTCTACCTACTGAGCCACACTCTACCGACTGAGCCACACAGAACCACGCTCTACCTACTGAGTCACACAGAACCACGCTCTACCTACTGAGCCACA
Source organism: Aldrovandia affinis (assembly GCA_029706075.1). Taxonomy (NCBI): domain Eukaryota; kingdom Metazoa; phylum Chordata; class Actinopteri; order Notacanthiformes; family Halosauridae; genus Aldrovandia; species Aldrovandia affinis. The sequence goes on along the minus strand of JAINUG010000309.1, from coordinate 37,475 downwards.
CAGAACTTGCGTAACCCACACAGAACCTGTTAGTAATACCCTAACAGACAGCTGTATACACCCCCAATGAATAAAGAAAAAGCTCTCAGTATCAGAGAGATTGATAGATAGATATATATCAATCTCAATGTATATGTACACACGCGCTACAGTGAGTGGATCTTCGCCCTCACGCTGGGGATGCGCCACCACTGACAGGATGCAGATAACCACCCTGTTCTGCAGGTGTGCCCTATAGTGTCAGACCCAAAAACAAAGTCTAAAAGCAAGCATCTGAGTAGAGGACGCGATAGTGCCACAGGCCCATGGTTTGGACATAAACAAATAAGATTATTATTTATTACCCGACGTTTGTTTCCACGTCCAGAATGCACACTGTTGCGCAACTCACGCACACTTCTGTAAGATTCAGAGACAAGGCCTACCTTCCCTTTCCACTACACACACACACATCGTGTCATCGTTAAATAACTTCACTGAACACATTTCACAAAAACATCTGAGCCGCTGGGGGGAGATGAGAAGCCCCACAGTGCGGTGTCTAATCTCTGAGAACACCGCTCGTTCGCGTTACGTTTGAGGCCGCCAAGCGATATTTATCTGATTTTAAAACATGAGCTCTTAAAAGTAGAGATATAAACAGAGCCAGGGCCGAGTCTGTGACGGGGGGGGGGGGCGGTGTGGTATGCCAATTTCTCGTTTCTATTTAGAGCGCGCAGGCGGTGGTGTTTGTAGTGGCGAGAGCGCACTGCGCATGCCTCTACACCAGCCCGCTAGCGGCGGTAACACAACTTGCGAACACAAATATAAAAGGTCGTAAGCATGCGGCATGTGGTCGTGAACTTAACTTCAGTTCCCCCAACCTTGCAACTGGTGTACAGGCCATGTGCAATAATCAGGGAAGTGCAATAAGACACAGAATATGTACTGACGTTTTGTGTTGTTATGGTTTGTGTATATGTAATACGGTGGTGTGTGGGAAGCTATTAAGTTATACAACATATACAATAAAGTATTATCTCATCTCAGCTACATAATCAACTACGTATTTGGCTCATTTGAACCACAATATATAGCTACTGGAGGCAGTTCCATTATAAATGTTGAAGGCAGTCTGTAAAACAATAGCCAGCGCTGTTTTAATGAGTAACACGGTCACTGATTTATCGCGGAAGACTGGGCTGAACTCGTGTTGTTATATTGTGGCCGACAGAACATTGTCATCGGGATGTGCGCTGCGAGAACTACCGCTGTGTACTCTGGCGGTTAGCTGGCTGGTTGTCTTGCTTTTAGATCTGTTGCAGGTTCTATAATTAGCACACTTAGCATTGCTTTCAATGCGCAAACGCAAATGCTGCTAAACTAGCTGTCCGGGCTAGCGCCAGGGTTCCCCTCTGTGACCGGGGCTTCCCGTGTCGCCTCACTGGCTAGCAGGCTGCCTTACTCTTTTTACTGACCGCTGTCAAGTGAAACGAGCTGGTCATTAATTCATTAACAGCACAACAGATCTCTAGCCTGTGTTACCGACCCACCGCAGCGAGCTAGCGTCCGGAGCACAGCCAGCCACAGCGCTGCGTGTGCAAAACTTTCACAACTAAAGTGATCCATGTCCGGTCACGTCCGTGCCTCCAGCTCGGGGCTGCGGGAACACACTCACCTTCTTCATGATCCCGGTCTTCCTCTTGCTGAAAGTGGTGTACCGCCGCAACTTGTTGTCGATAAACTCCATCTTGATCTTGACTCGCCCGCGGGTCTTCTTGCCCGGCTTGGCTCCGGCCACCCCTCCCGCGAGCCCTCCGTATCCCCCCCCGGGCGGCAGGCCGGCGTCCGGCCCGGCGCTCGCAGCCTCCATCTCCAGCCTCTCGCGCTTCACGCCCCTCCGGCTGTCCCCGGCTGACCCCATGGTCTCGTCCTCCTCCCCCGAGTCCGAGTCGGCCTCCGAGCAGCTGTACACCGGCGGTGCTCCTTGCCGCTCCGGCTCGAACCGGCCGCCCACTATGTGGACACCGATCCCCGCGGAGCCCAGAGCGGTCAGCCCGGCCCCGTTGCCCTGCCGCACGGCCCCTCTGGACCCCGGTCCCGTGCCGTTTCCACCGCCCAGCATCCCGGAACCGTTCCCCGGTCGCCCGACTCCGCCGCTGTGGTGACTGCCGCTGGCCCCGGTGGCTACTTCGATGAACCGGTTCCCGGTGCCCACGATCCCGGCTCGGTGGTGACTCGCGCTGCCGGTGCCGCACGCTGCTGACCCGTTTCCAGTTGGTGCCGACCCAGTCCGGCTCGGTAACATTATATTCAGAATGGACAACGATATCCCTCCTTCTCTCTCTCTCTCTCCCTCTCTCTCTCCCTCTCTCTCTCTCTCGAGCTCGGCCCGAACAACCGCCTCGTGCGCGCGTTCGGGTAATTACGGGAAACGCAGGCGCCCAGCAACACTCCGCAAGGTTTAAAACACACGCACACAAATGGCAGGGGGAAAAAAAATCTAATTGGGTCCTTTTAGAACGAACAGGCGGCACTTAAGGAAGTTTCAAAAGTGACGCTGGTCCCCCCCACAGAAAAGCCCTCCTCGCCGCGGTCCAGCCAAACTCGAGCCCGACACCTCCTCTCTTTCCAAAAACTCGCTACACTTTCTCCAAAAGGAAAAGATAGTGATAACGCCCCCGCGATCACTCCGCCACGACATGTAGTTCACCACAAAAACATCTCAAAATGCCACCCGTTTCCACCTCAGAATCTCCCCGAGTGTAGTACGATACATACATTTTTCCCCGTCGTGCATTCGAGCGTCGCGCACGCAAAAAATAACTATGTTTTAAGTTTAATTTAACAGCGGCTACGTGGATGAATATTATAAACCCGCGATCTACTTTCCGCCATATAAAGAGATACAATGTTTCCTTTTATGGCGTTGACTCTCCTTATATGGTGAGTCATAGCGCCGCACGTCCATTGGCCAGCGCGAATCTAAACCGGGCTGCCATTGGTGGAAAAGGCCACGTTCATTAGAATAAATACCAAAATGGTTGCGCTCACTGCGACGTCATCGAGAAGGGGCCCGCAAGTGGTTGTTTGTAAAAGTGATTGTATAAGTCACGCTCAACTCGACTCGACTCAATCATTAAACTAGTTGTTTGAGTAAATATTGTAGCTGCCGCGTATTATCCACATCAGTCAATCAGTCAAAACCTTTAATTATGCAGAGGGGGAACTGCTACAAACATATATGTATATTATATTATGTACAAGGATATATGTAGAAATATATGCATTTCTGTTGCAATTGCTTAGTAGTAATGTAATAATGATGCGCCGTTGTCCCCAGGTTCGTTAAAGCACTGCCAACAGCGGTTCTTTCTCATTTCGTCTCCCAAAGACTCTTCGCGAAAGTACGTAATGTATGCATGCAACGCACAACATCGCATTTAAAACACTGCGACGAAAGACGGGGCAAAAATGCCGAACCTCTGGAAGCCAGTGCGTGAGAGACTCGTGGTGACGACACTATTTGTCTGAATCGTGTTCAATGTGACTGCCAGAGACCATAGCGAAGCTTGTGTAGACGAAGTAAACAAACGTACATTTACATTTACATTTTAAGCATTTAGCAGACGCTCTTATCCAGAGCGACTTACAAGATGTGCATTAATACATGGTAGGAACAATCATAGTTCGCGCAAGAGATCAGTGCAGTAATACAGCGATAGACGTCGTTGTTGGCAGCTGCACACCATACCTGTAACACTGGGAAGAAAAAGGTTAGATTTTTTTTTTTTTTTTTTTTCAAACATTCGAAAGTTAATGACTTATTTGTATCCAATGAGAATTCATATCTTATTATTGGTCATTATATCAAAAGCATAAATGGTGTACAGTAAGTAACCAGTGGAGTCCACAGCACAGACTCGCGAAGTCGGAAATTTGATTCAAACGGTTTTTCTGCAAGAAAAACATGCAAAAATAATAAACTGAATCAACACAGCCACATAATGCACACTGCTGATTGGCATATTTTGCCACGAGGTAAGTAGCAATTAGTTGAGTTCAGTTTGCCTTTTAATGTAGTGGCAAAGTTTCTGTAAACAAAATTAAAAGGGTCTTGGTCAAGTTCAGCGTAGGTACCAGTCCATGTGATGGAAGGTAATAAAATATAGTCTGTTATGTAATATAATCTGAAGCTAAAGTTAATGAATATCACACTTGATGTGCAAACAAAGATATCAAGGGAAAAACGGACACAAATGCAAATGGAATAAGGAGCTGTTTTTAAGTTATTACATGTAAAACAAACAGAATGGGCATTACACAGGTAACTCCCCAAATAAAGGAAACACTTGAGTAAATGAAGGGTTCTGGCAGCTCTGTTATGGTTTATATTTAGAGATAAAATAGATCATTTATAGATATACTTATAGAGAGAATGTATGTATTGAGACCTATGTTCATGTAGCTGATGCCCAGGCTTTCACGTTAGCGCCATGCTGTATGGCCTGGTATTAAACTAGACCGTTCCAGCGCCGACTGTGGCCAGCAGCCCAAGGGGGTGAAGCAGAATTAGCGTTAGCGTTGCCCAGGGAGGGAGGGATTCGGTCAGCCAGCTTGTACCTGTGTAATTGTGCGGCTCCTGAAGATAAGCAGTGGCTGGAAGAACAGGGTTCGAAGGAGAAGCGTGTGCCTGTCTGCGCTCTCACAAATTTCTGGAGGACAATATCTGGGGAAAAAATAAAAAAAAAATGAACAACACGGGTGGTGGATAGCGTAGCGGTCTAACGCACCGTATCTTGGCTGGTTTGATACGGTGTGCGCTGCCTGTCAGGGACGCAGTTCTAAACCTGTCTCTACCAGACCGGCCCTGGTCCACACACCCCGATCGGGGGCAGGGGTGTTGGTTGTCCACCCCAGGGGTGGGGGAGGGTGAGCCGGCTCGAGTTCGTCGAGGAGCAGGAAGGGCATCCGTGGTCGGGTTCTGTCTCAGAGGAGGGATCCTGGAAAATTGTCTCGTTACCCAGAGGAGGGGCGGCGGACTCGTGGGGGAGGGAGAATTGAAGTACTATTTTTTTACTATTTGTATTTAAATTATTATTATTGTTTTTTGTGCCTTAAATATAATTCCTGTGATGCTTTTATTGACTTTTATGTGAGGTGACCTCGGGTGTCCAGAAAGGCACCTGTTAAATAAAATGCATTCATTCATTCATTCATTCATTCATCCTCCTGGCCTCTCCACTGTGTATCTGATGTGTAGTGAGTTTGTACTGGCGCACTATGGCTGCCGTCGCGTTCACCCAGGTGGGTGCTGCACATTGGTGCTGGTTGAGGTGAGTTGCTCCTATCATTGTAAAGCGCTTTGGGTTCCTTGAAAAGCGCTATATAAATCCAATGTTCAATTCAATTCAACACCATGTGCCACGATGGACAACAACTGTATTAAGGGCACACACCCCACAGCGCTACGATACCTTACACCACAAAACCATCCAGGCTTAGTAGACATTTTGATCAGTATTTGGGGGGGATGGTGTCTCAGTGGCACCTTTGCTCAACGTAATCATAAGCAACAGGAGCGCTGTATTAAAAACCCCTTCTGTGTGGTGCATAATCCAAACCAACTCCGCACGCTTTGATATGTTAACATCACCGCAGTTTTGCACATGAAAGGACGAGGAGGAAGAACAATCGAGCAATCACACAGGAGGGCAGAGAGGGGCAGGCAGGCAGGCGGGCTCATGAATATGAGCGAAATGTGCTGAAGAAAGCGCCCTGCAAGATGAGTGAAACATATCAAACACAGAGTGTGGCATTTTCTCAATCGATAACAAACGGATGACGCTTCTCCACGGTGGGTGTTGACGGTAGATTCAAACGGAAAGTGATTTGTGTTTTTTGCTCAAAGCGGTTCGTTGGGGGAATAAACCCGTGTGTGCCAGATTCATCTGTTTCACGAGGCAGGGAAAAGTGCCCTTTGGGCCGTAAGAAGAATGAGGGAAGGGGGAGAATGTTTATTTAGGTGAAAGCATTAAAAAACTGAGAATGGGGGAGGGGGGTCCTGTCCGAGTGTGCGCTGCTCGGGTCCGCCGTGAAGCACGTAAGGGAGTCTCCAGAACGTGGGTGGGGGAATTCCATCTCGAAGGAAGCGGAGTTCACTGCCCTCTGAGAGTTAGCTTGCCTTGTAGAGACGAGTGGCAGACTCGTGTGGCTACTAAATTGGGAGAAAAACAGGAAGAAATCTGAAACAAATTTATACAAAAAAAACCCAGAATGAAGCTGTGCCTACCCTCTCACTTCTCACAACATGAGTCTGTGCCAGGCTGGATAGTTGCTATAGAAACAGAAGAAGTGGATGCTGCATTAGTAGATGCTCTAAGTAGATCAGACCTTCCTTAGATACGCTGTGCAATGCAGAAGGCAGCAGAGCCCACATGCTACGTATGAAACTGTCGCACAAGATATATCACAGGGGGGTCTCCGATAGCGCAGCGGTCTAACGCACTCGGCTGGTCCTTCACGAGTGTGAGCTGCCTATCACGGTTGCCGGTTCAAAACCAAACTGTGCCAGACTGGCCCTGGTGGGGAGCCCTGATCGGGGGCGGATCGTTTGGCTGTCCGCCCCAGGGGGAGGGGGGAGGGAGAGCCGGCACGAGCTCTGCCGGTATAAAGCTGAGCACAGTGTCTTCCTCTGACTCGTGTCTGTGCAGATTAACTTGTAGACTGCGGTGTGAAGAGAAGCAGTGGCTGACATCACGTGTTTCGAGGAGAGCGCGTGCTCGTCTATGCTCTCCTGAATCAACAGCGAGCGAGTGAGGCTCATGATACGATTGGGCGTTCCAAATGAGGAGGGAGGAGACTCGGCGTGGTCGAGGTCAGGCCAGGTCTGACCCCTCCCCTCTCAGGTGCGCACGCACGCTCGTAACCCGGGGCGACGATGCCACCGCTCCACTCAGGAGACCAGAGCCAGGTGAGGAGCGGAGGAGGTGTGGAGGACCCTCGATGGCGGGACAGCAGAAAGGCTTCATTAGCATGTCAAGAGAACTGCTGATGGAAAGGGGGTGGAGGGGGTCGTACTCCAGGAGGGGAGTCTCGCAGCCTAATAAGGACAAAATGGACCGCAGGTGCTGGTGGTGTGCTATACTCCTAACGAGTCCATAATTGGCTGCCTGTACAGCCAAACTGTATTTCTATTCGTCTAGATTTAGCATCCTTCCTCTTGCAGCCTGCCATTTAAAAAAAAAAAAAAATTCTCTTTCTGCTGTTTTTTCCCCTGTTTTATTCACAATTTTAGTAGCCAATCGAACCCTCTTTTTTCATGTGAATTATCCCCCTCTCTCATAGTGTGAGTTCGCTGCCGTAGCCCTGAGACCGGCAGTGACATGCGGCGGAGTACAGCCTCCTCCGAGCCAGAACCCACCAAGCCATAACTCAGTACGCACACTCCTATATGCAGCGAGCTCATATCGGCTTCCCTCCCCCCTCCCTGGGGTGGACAGCCAATCGCCGCCCCCTAGTGGCACTCCTGGCCAGAGCTGACACTGGCGCGGCCGGTGGAATGGAACCCCGGTCACAGTGGCCAGCGTTGAACGCTGTAACCGCTAGACCACCCGGGAGGCCATCCTGACGCTTTTTATGTTCCTTTTGAAAAATAGACAATCATAAATTTCACTTAGAGTCGCTCTTCCTCATCCTGAGCGTAGCGACTGCTGTGGAGCCGGACAGACGGACTGACCTGCAGACAGGCGGACCGGATTCAGGCTGTTGTTGCAGAGTGAGTGACAGGTTTGTGGAGATGAGTCATTGAGCAGCGTCAGAAGTAATAATAAATATGCGATTATTCAGATTCCCAGGTTTGAATTGTAGAAGGACAAGCTTTATCTTTACAGGCAAGAGAGCATGTTCAGACAAAACAATGTTTTTAAAATGGTTAAGAGGTCAGAATTATGTGTGTAAAAATGTTTCTACTCTCTTAAAATGGTCAAATGTAAATCTGTTGACATAGTATTTCAAATGTTATATTCATTTTTTGGAAAAAATGAATGTAACATTTGAAATACTAACTTAAGAGTTTATCATAACTTTCTTTTTAAAGTGGACTAGTTTTGTCAACGAGCCACCATCGCTTAATTGTGTAAGGACACAGCTCCAACTGGTGGACATTGCTACTGCATTTGATGTAACTGCAGCCAGTTTATGAAATCCACCGTGTATTTGGCCATTTTGACTGACACTCAAAGTCAAAGTGTAATGGTTCTTCAGAACCACACCAACCAAGTTCACCCACGTCACCCCTCTACTCTCCTCTCTGCACTGGCTCCCCATCGCAGCACGCATCAGATTCAGATCACTGGTGCTTGCTTTTCAAGCTGCTAGAGGAACTGCTCCCCCTTACCTCCAGTCACTCATCACTCCCTACACCACAGCCAGACCCCTCCGCTCCACCTCCTCTGGCAAACTGACTGTCCCATCCCTCCGGGCGCCTGGCAGCCGCTCCTCGCGGTCTCGCCTCTTCTCTGTCCTGACCCCTCGCTGGTGGAATGACCTTCTGCAATCGGTCAGGACCGCGGAATCACTTGCGATCTTCCGCAAGAGACTCAAAACCCACCTTTTCAGACTCCATTACCACTGAACTCTGTACATTTGGCTAAATTGTCTTCACCACTGTTTACTTGTTCAACCCTATATCCCCCCCCAAAAAGTAAAAAAAATAAATAAAAAAAAAAAACAACATTTACACTAACCTTTTCATTCCCAGTGTCACAGGTATGCTAGGCAGCTGCCAACAACGATGTCTATCGCTGTATTACTGCACTGATCTCTTGCGCGAACTATCATTGATCTTACCATGTATTAATGCACATCTGGTCGCTCTGGATAAGAGCATCTGCTAAATGCTTAAGATGTAAAATGTACAGTAACAGAAAAAACATGCCTACTAATCAATCAATGAGTCGATCAGCTCTGCAGAGCACCATAAACACAGAGGCTGTCACGCAACTGACAGAGAATTAAAAAAACAACTAAAAAAAACGATATGACTCAATATAATAATAATAATACTTATTGAAAAAAGTATTATTACTGAAAAAATACTTCAGCCCAAAAGCAGCAGAGAAACAGGACCTTCCCAGACGCTGCTGTAGTTTCTCTAGTGTCGGCAGTTTGCCTAAAGCTGAACAGTAGGAGAGCCACTACATGCTTATTGGTAGTGTAGAGACATCCGGACAAGGGCCATATTCTTTCTTTCCTTTCACAATATCATAAATGGGAAGCAGAGCTTCCTGTATGTCATGTTCCTCTTTCCGTCGTGGCCAATCAGACCGCTGGAGACGTAGTAGAGGCACCCAGAGTGTTGATGGAAACTCACTGGACAGAACCTCCCTCCCAGCACTGAGGTTTATTCACCTGTTACATCTGTAATTACATTTATTCTGGAGATTTTTTTAACGCGTTTTCCCTTTTTCATAAAGTAACAACAACTAGTACTTCAAGAAATAAGTATTAGTCGTTGTTATAAATGATCAACTCAACAAAGTTTATATACATTTTGCTGTAAAATAGATTGCCAAAACACAAGCAAGTTTAAAAAACGTGTTGTCAGCCCCCCTTGTTAGACGTTAGCCAGTCCAATGTTAGCTTGGGAGTTAAGTATGTTCTTATAATTAAAAGTATAAACCAAGATATCTTTGGCTTATGAAAGATGATTAGTTGTGTTTCCAATAGATCTTTGGCATTAGTTTAAAAAATATTTCAGTTTCAAACATTGTATTTCGTGGAAATATATTACCAAAGCAGTATGCTCCAAGCATAGGGCCAAAATGAAGATACAAATTGTTTAATACTATGATTACTGGGTTTCCTGCTCTGATATACGTTGACATTCAACATAGTACAGTAGCACCACCTTGTGGTGAGAAGAATGTATTACACGTTTACAGCATGGTATCAAAGTTTCAGGAAAAGTGACTTTCAGGGTTCCCACTCAAATCAAATTTCCATTTTCCATGACATTGTTTTTGCGACTGACGCAAAAATTGACTTTAATTTCATAACAACACGTTTTGTTGCCAGTGCAAATACACATCTCATTGTATGTGTGTGTGTGTGTGTGTGTGTGTGAGAGAGAGAGAGAGAGAGAACAACAACAGTGGCAGGGGAACAGACATTTCGCGGTAACGTTATCGGAAAAGAAGAAAAAGTTCGTGGTACATCGCCCTCTAAGTCAGAAACGAGGTGATCAAGGCAGGTGATCAAACTATTTTTTTATATCAAGAAGTCTAATTCGTGAAATCCGAAAAACTCGACGATTAAACGTTAAAGCGTCGCGTGAGCGTTATTTTTGATATCAGAAAGCGGATTGTCTATAAGTGATTGCCCTTCTTGACATCGGAAAATGTGAGTTCTGAAATTCCCTTAGGAAACGATGCATCTCTGATAACAGGAACTGCATCTCTGATAACAGGAACTGCATGTCTGATATCCGGAACTGCAATTCCAGATATCAAAAATTGATAGTTTCTGTTATAAGTCTAAATTCCTGACAGCAGAAATGAATGCCAACCGTGCCCAACAAACTCTGTGTATGCGGTTTACAATGTCTAAAATATAAAATGTCTTTGTTGTTCGTCAGCTTGATCTTACACTCAAAACATGAGAGAAATCAAACCTTTAATTGAGGTAAAATTATTCAAAGAAGAAAAGAAATATCCTTATAAAAACATTTTTCTCAAAAACGTGTGTATACATCCCTTTGGAAATCTTAACCAAACATCTTAGCATAAAATGTCAAATTCAGTCGGTGTGATGTGCGGAAATGCTGTCGCCACTTACATTTACAGCATATAGCATTTATGGCGACTTACAAGATGTGCATTAATACATGGTAAGATCAATCATTGTTTGCGCAGGAGATCAGTGCAGTAATACAGCGATAGACATCATTGTTGGCAGCTGCACACCATACCTGTAACACTGGGAAGGAAAAGGTTAGGATTTTTTTTAAAACAGGTATACAAATACAAAATACAATATCAAACATGTAAACAGTGTGATGGGATGTAACACAGGGAAGGAAAAGGTTAGTATTATTTTTTTAAGTTTTAAGCAAGGACACATATTATGAAAAGCAGTATTAAACATGTAAGCAGTGATGATGACAATTGGTGAGATGTACAGAGTCAGTGGTAGTGGAGTCTGAAGAGGTGGGTTTCACCTATGTGAGTGTGGCGTAGCAGAGTGAGGTTTATAATGTGGAGTACGTGGGACTGAATTAAAAAGCAGAAATATTCCTCAGTCTGAAGCCGCGTGAGGAAGCGAGTCTTCTGCTCTTCCGACGCGGAGACGTCTCTGTTCCCGTGTGTTCCAGAAAACCCACGCCCCAGCACACACACACACACACACACATGACCACGCGTATAAATCTGCCCCATCACACACACACGCACACGCACACACATGACCACGCGTATAAATCTGCCCTCTCACACACACACTCACACATATACACTATATGGCCAAAGGTCAGTGGACACCTGACCATCACACCTATCTGAGCTTGTTGGACATCCCATTCTAAAACCATGGGCATTAATATGGAGTTGGACCCCCCTTTGCGGCTATGACAGCTGTCACTCTTCTGGGAAGGCTTTCCACAAGATTTTGGAGTGTGTCTGTGGGAATTTGTGCCCATTCAGCCAAAAGAGCATCTGTGAGGTCAGGCACTGATGTTGGACGAGAAGGCCTGGCTCACAATCGGCGTTCTAATTCCTCCCAAAGGTGTTCAATGGGGTTGAGGTGAGGGCTCTGTGCAGGCCAATCGAGTTCCTCCACACCAAACTCGTCTAACCATGTCTTTATGGACCTCGCTTTGTGCACAGGGGCACAGTCATGCTGGAACAGCAAAGGGCCTTCCCCAAACTGTTGCCACAAAGTTGGACGCGCCCAAGATGTCTTCGTATCCTGTAGCATTAAGAATACCCTTCACTGGAACTAAGGGGCTTATCCCAAACCCTGAGAAACAGCCCCAGACCATTATCCCTCCTCCACCAAACTTTACAGTAGGCACTATGCATTCCGGAAGGTACCGTTCTCCTGGCATCCGCCAAACCCAGATTCATCCATCAGACTGCCAGATAGTGAAGCGTGATTCATCACTCCAAAGAACATGTTTCCACTGCTCCAGAGTCCAGTTGCGCGTGCTTTACACCACTCCAGCCGATGCTTGGCATTGCATGGTGATGTGAGGCCAGCTGCCAGGCCATGGAAACCCATTCCATGCTTCCCGGACATTTCTTGTGCTGATGGTGAGAGGCAGTTTGGTACTCTGTAGTGAGTGATGCAGCAGATGATAGGCTTTTTAGCGCTTATGCGCTTCAGCACTCGTCGGCCCCGCTCTGTGAGTTTGCGTGGTCCACCACTTCGTGGCCGAGCTGTTGTTGCTCCTAGGCGCTTCCACTTCACAATAATAGCACTTACAGTTGACCGGGGCACATCTAGTAGGGCAGAAATTTCACAAACTGACTTGTGGCAAAGGTGGCATCATATTTTAAAGTCACTGAGCTCTTTACAAACCATTCTGAATTCTAAATGTTTGTCTGTGGAGATTGCATGGCTATGTGCTGGATTTTATGCACCTGTTGGCAATGGGTGTGGCTGAAACACCTGAACTCAATAATTAGTAGGGGTGTCCACTGACTTTTGGCCATACAGTGTATATACACACACACACACACACACAGACCACACACACACACCAGACCACACGTATAAATCCGCCCTCACACACACACACACACACACACACACACACACACACACACACACACACACACACACACACACACACACACACACACACACACACACACACACACACACACACACACACACACACACACACACACACACACACACACCAGCAGACCACATGTATAAAAAGGTGAAACTTTATTGACAGCAGCATGTATAGGTCATGGCTCCTGTATCCATTTTGCAAAAGCAGATTTAAAAGGTCTAGGTGTTGTTGGCAGCCTAGAGTTTGGATAAAATAGAACTGCTAAGAGTGTATTTTTTGCACATTTTAAAAATGAAAACAAAAAAACCAAAACAATTAAATGTATAAAAAATATTTAAAAAAACAAAACGGGTAAAAAAACAAACAAGGCATTTGCATTTTATAAGACGTAAAAATCTGCAAAAAACAATCCTTCATTCACCAGGCACTTGGGTCGGTCGTGTAGTTTAGTGTCATCCCAGTTTGACCCCTCTCCCATTTCCACACCATTTCTCTAAAACATAATTCTTGCTATTGCAATATGCCAAGTATTACAAAATGCCAAATACATACGACTGCATAAAAGGAACAACGTAAAACGGTACCGTCCTGAAAAAGGAAACATAATTAAAAGCAGGACCTCTGTAATAAAAACCGGTTCCTGCAAATCCTTCTAAGATACAAAAAGGAACTGTACTGTGAGGTTAGTGCATGGACTCTACATTATATACAAATCACTGCTGGCAGCGTCGCTCATTCTGATTGGGCCAGCTCAGTAAAAGGAGCTGTGATTGGCCGGCTGCGTGAAAGGCTTACAGTGACATAAGGGCAGGTGCTTGGCTGATAGGCTGCTGAATACAGGTTTACCCCTAGAGCTAAAGAAATGCGTTTTCATAAACAGGTAGGTTCATTTATCTTCCCCACAAACAATGATGCAGTTGCACCCATTCTCAGAGTTCACTGAACGTGGGGCGAACAACAGAATATGCACCTGCTTCACACACTCACACACACACACACACACACTCACACAGACACTCACACACACACACACACACACACACACACACACACACACACACACACTCACTCACACACACATGCTCACACACACACAGACACTCTCACACTTACTCTCACACACACACACACACACACACACACACACTCACACAGACACACTCTCACTCTCACTCACACACACACACACGCACACACTCTGCAGTTTGTGTAATATCTCCTCCAAGGCTGATTCCTCCTCTGAAATACTTGACTGTACTTTAAACAAACACTTTTGAGGAGCGGGTTCTTTTTATTTGCTATGACTTTATGTCCACAAACTGCCATTTCTCTTTTTCTCTCCGTTTTAAAGGAACGAGGCTGCAGTTCGGGACCGTCTCCACACACACGCCCGTTTCTCCTTTTGTGCTTTTGTGCCCTGGGTCCTGAAGCTCGCGCTCCCACGGTAATGAACACTGTAAGAGAACAGCCGTCCTAACATGAGCCACAATCTCCCCTGACAGCGCCCCCTCATGGCTGGGAGGGGGAGGAGGGGGAGGGGGCAGTTTTTCCCAGAGTCCTGTGCAGCGAGCACACAAACTGCCTTCGCACGGCTGTGTAACAAAGAAAGCAGGGGGCTCTGGGTTCGAACCAACGTCCTCCAGGCCGGTGGGGGTTTGAGTCAGAAAACAAAGGAAAATAAAAAAAAGACAGTCTCTCAAACGGAGGCAAAATAAAACCAGTCCTCTCTCCCCCCCCCAGGGCCCCACAGATGTTTGAGCCCCAGTCTGCGTGTGGGGGCGTGTTTGGGGCGGAGGGGGGCTGTCCCGCGCGCGCTCACACCCTGCTGTCGGAGGGCAGCTCCCCCAGGGCGTTCACCATCTCGCTGAAGGAGGGCCGCTCTTTCAGGCTGGGCGCCCAGCAGCGGCTCATCAGCTTGTGCACCTTGGAGGGGCATCCCTCTGGAGCCGAGAGCTTCACCTTACCAGCCTGCAGGCCTGAGAGAGGAGACAGCGTTACACACACATAAACACACACACACTATACACACGAGCAAACACACACACACACACACTATATACTACACACACACACACACACACACGAGCAAACACACTATATACTACACACAGACGAGCAAACACACTATATACTACACACACACACTCTCACACACACACACACACACACACACAGTAACACTAGGGCTGTAACGGTATGACAATGGTACTAATCAACATCACGGTTTTCGGTACATCACGGTATCAGTTTTTAACCCAAAAAAGTATCACGTTTTATACGGTATCGGTATCTTCCGGCTTAAAAATGGATACTAGTTAGCTCAAACACAAACTAAACTTCACCAGCTAGTCCTAATGACAGTTCGCTAGTTAAGCTCGCTACCCAGACAGTGAGGACTTTTCCTATTCGCTTCCATCAGAATGAACAAGACGCTTGGTTTGAAGTGGTGTTTTCGCTGCGGTGTTGCATTCTGCTTTTGAATTGCGGACACGAGTTAGCTAACGTCAGGTAAACCGCATTTCGATGTAACCTGGCTAGCTAGTTAAACGCAAAACAAAAGCACATATAGCAAGACAGCTAACGTTAGGTAGACTTAGTAAATGTCAAAACTATCCAGAGCTTACCTAGCTAGCAAGCTAACAGCACAAACAAAATGTTTGTATTATGAACTGGTCAATATTCAGCTAGCAACATTTTCTTGTTAGTTGGCTGTCTCGCAACAACCGGTTAAGTAACGTTCGCTATTTAGCTTGCTAGGCTGGCAAATGTTTTCATTTTGTATTTCAAAGCGTGCCAAACGCATCACGCATAGCGGTTTGGGTCGGCTTGCATTCTCACTGTGAATGACCCGCTCCATAGTTGGAAGCGATTATTTTGGTCCGCACCCGAGTTCGTATACGCGCAAACGAACCGAATTTAGGGGGAATCGCTCCAGGGTTCGAAATAAATGCTCCAAACAAACTAGGTGTGAAAACGCCCAGACATTTTAGTTGGGTAACTGTTGAAATATTTGTTTCCCCTGCAAGAAAATAGCTTTTGCCACGTGACTTACTATCAAGGTATTACGTTAGGTTTATGATCGTACTATTTCATATTTGAATATCGTAGTATGCCGTCATACCGGTATACCGTCACACCCCTAACACACACACTACACACACACCAAATACACACACACACCAACTACATACGCACACACTACACTCAGATTGCACACAAACACACACATACACATACTACACACACACACACAAGCAGACAGACAGACGCACACACACTACACTCACATTACACACACATACTACACACAGGCAGACAGACAGACAGACAGACAGACGCGCACACACACACACACACACACACAGGCAGGCAGACAGACAGACAGACGCACACACACACACACACAGGCAGGCAGACAGACGCACACACACTACACAGGCAGACAGACAGACGCACACACACACACACACACACACA
This sequence comes from Aldrovandia affinis, assembly GCA_029706075.1. Lineage (NCBI taxonomy): Eukaryota > Metazoa > Chordata > Actinopteri > Notacanthiformes > Halosauridae > Aldrovandia > Aldrovandia affinis. The sequence continues at coordinate 21,220 of JAINUG010000309.1, read as the reverse complement.
CACACACACACACACACACTACACACACACTGGCAGTGCCGCTCCAGTGAATGTTGGGGAATGGGGAGATGAGATGAGGAATGTTGGGGAATGGGGGGGGAATATCTCACCTTCCAGAACCTCGTCGTCGCTCAGCTTGGCGTAGGGCATCTCTCCGTGGCTGAACACCTCCCACATCAGCACCCCGAACGACCACACGTCCGTCTTGGTGGAGAAGTCGTCCTCGAACACGGACTCGGCCGGCAGCCAGCGCAGCGGGATCCAGGACTGGCGGTAATGGTAGTACTCGCTACAGACACAGACAGACACACAGACAGACAGACACACAGACACACAGACACCATTACATTTACATTACAGGCATTTAGCAGATGCTCTTATCCAGAGCGACTTACAGTTTACATTTCTTTCCAATCCATTTATACAGCTGGATATTAACTGAAGCAATTCAGGTTAATTACCTTTAGCTCAAGGGTACAACAGCAGTGCCCCACCTGGGGATTGAACCTGCAACCTCTGAGTTACAAGCCCAGTTCCCCCTAACCACTATACTACACTGCCTGCCTACAGACATTAGATTAGATATCTTTATGGTCTGTTTTCACAGAAATGTACTTTGCGTACAAAAGTGCTTCGTGGTACAAAAAGAAGACACATTACACACTATGAGGTGCATACCCACACACTATACGAGTACAAACAGGGCACCATGTACAATACACTATGAAACATGGAAAGGCTCTTTGTAATAACATGGATTAGTTCTTCAACAACTGAAATTACCATCTTCAGCGTGCTAAGACTAATACACATAACAAAAAACTATGCTATGTAATCTTGCCATGTTTAAAGGCACTTTTTTGTAAGTCGCTCTGGAAACGCCTAAATGTAAAATGTAAATGTATGCTAAACTGCATTGTGTAATTAGGCTATTTGGCCACAGGGTGGCAGCAAAAACGGCTGACGTTCAAACAACGTTGACAGGACTACACCCTTGAGTGAACGGCTGCTCTTCAGAAAACTACAAATAAAATGGACACAAGGCCATGTGTTCCACATTTATACACACCTGAAATATTTTTAAATAAACAGACAAAAAAATTATTTACAAAAACCTCAGACCCCATGACCCTGGGCCCCAGAGATGAGGCCTGGTGGTTTGGAGCAAACTCTACATTTACATTTACATTTACAGCATTTAGCAGACGCTCTTATCCAGAGCGACTTACAAGATGTGCAATATTAATACATGGTAAAATCAATCAATTACCGGGAAGGTAAAGTTAGTAGATTATTATTATATATATTTTTTGGACAGTCTTCAACATAGATACTTATTACAAAAAGCAGTATTAAACATGTAAGCAGTGGTGATGACAATTAGTTAAATGTACAGTCAGTGGTAGTGAGGAAGGTCGTTTCACCAGCGAGGGGTCAGGACAGAGAAGAGGCGAGACCGCGAGGAGGCGGGAGGGATGGGACTGCCGGCGCCCGGAGGGATGGGGCAGTCAGTTTCCCAGAGGGGCGGAGTGGAGGGGTCTGGCTGGGGTGTAGGGAGTGATAGAGGAGGGGTGTGGGGTGTGGGTATGAGGAGTGGGGTGTAGGGTGTGAGGAGTGGGGTATCAGGTGTGGGGTATGAGGAGTGGTGTGTAGGGTGTGGTAGAGTGGTAGAGAGGTGGGGGTGTGGGGGTGTAGGGTATGAGGAGTGGGGTGTAGGGTGTGGGGTGGGGTGAGGGGTGTGATAGAGGGGTGTGGGGTATGAGGAGTGGGGTGTAGGGTATGAGGAGTGGGGTGTGGGGTATGAAGGGTATTACCTGTTGTAAACGTCCTTGCTGAGGCTCAGGGCCGACACCTTGACCTGGCGCTGGCCGCTGATCAGACAGTTTCGAGCCGCCAGGTCTTTGTGGACGAAGCGGTGGTTGGACAGATGCTCCATACCGAGGGCTACCTGGGCACAGATGGACACCTGAGAGAGAGAGAGAGGGAGGAGAGAGAGAGAGAGAGAGAGGGAGGGAGGGAGAGAGAGAGACACAGAGAGAGAGAGAGAGAGAGAGAGGAGAGAGAGAGAGAGAGAGAGAGAGAGAGAGAGAGAGAGAGAGAGAGAGAGAGAGAGGACCATCAGTGTGTGTGTGTGTGTGTGTGTGTGTGTGAGAGTATATGTGTGAGTGAGTGCGTCTGTGTGTGTGTGTGTAGTCCTCCCCTCCCACTGCTTGCTTGGTGCTGAGGGTTTGAGGCTTGGCTTTGTCATCTTTGCTCTTGGAGATTCTCAGGAACTGTTTGAGATCCCCCTGCAGTCACAGAACACAGAGAGAGAGAGAGACGCTGAACCATCGATTCTCTGAACACATCCTGGTTTAATTCCACACAGCCCAGCCCGGCGTGGATTATTCCTTACATGTATCGTCACGTGAAGAAAAATGACTAAAAATAATATTTTAAGCGCCTCCTGGGTGGTCTAGCGGTTACAACGTTCGATGCTGGACACTGCAACCGGGGTTTGATCCCACTGGCCGCACCAGCTCTGGCCGGGAGTGCCACTAGGGGGCGGCAACTGGCTGTCCGCCCCAGGGAGGGGGGAGGGAAGACGATATGAGCTCGCTGCGTATAGGAGTGGCTCTGTGTACCGGAGTTACAGTCGACGGCTTGGCAAGTGCCGGCTCGGAGGAGGTGGTACATCACCTTTGTCACAGCGAACTCACAATACGAGGGAGAGATTGACATGAAAAAGAGAGGGTGTGATTGGCTACTAAACTGGGAGAAAATTGGGAGAAAATCTGATAACTAGAACTCTCAAACTCACACTCCCTCAGCTGGCAGCAGTCTGAGGTGAGGCACCTTTACACAGACGCTCAGCATTAATCTTTCGTACGTTAAAGGGTTGTGTACGTGCGGAGGGCGGGTGACGCACCAGGTCCACGTATTCCAGGATCATGTAGTGAGGCTCCGCCTCCCGGCACAGGCCCAGCAGCCGCACCACGTGGGCGTGGCTCAGCTTGCCGAACATCTCAAACTCGCGGCGGAAGTCCAGCTGCAGCTGCTCGTCCCGAGTCTGCAGGCTCTTCACCAGAACCACCGTCTCGTCCTCACCCTCCTCGATGCCCTGAGCCTTCGCCAGCAGCACCTCCCCAAACTCACCCTTCCCTGAGAGACAGAGACAGACAGACAGACAGACAGACAGACACACACACATATATACACACACACAGAGAAGACAGACAGACAGACAGACAGACAGACTGATCAAAGCTATGAGAATGTCTCTTACATAATTAACTATAATACCAATTAGCCATACACAGGGAATCACAAAAACACAACTCATTTTGTCCTGTGAATGTCTCTTACAAGGGGCCCTATAATACCCAGTGGCCATTAAGGAATCAGGTGTAACAACTCATTTTGTCCTGTGACTGCCCACAACCCCATAAGAACATAAGAATACATAATGAGGAGAACGGGCCGTTCAGCCCATCTAGGCTCGTCATGTCCTAATCTAAAGAGTATCTAGTACTGCATCAAGTGTTTCTGCCTCTACTACCCGACCTGGCAAGCTGTTCCATTACTCTTTGCCATGTATCCCAGCATGCTGTTGGCCCTTTTCACTGCTGTATTAATGTGCTGTTCCAGTGCGATCCAGCCTGTTGGCAGTGCAGTTCCCCCCCAGTGCACATGAGGCTCTTTACCCAGGGTGGTGATGGCGTGCAGGTTGGCTCGGGGGAAGTGGAGCTTGTCGTTGCTGCTGTGTCTCTTGTTGGCGGTCGCCGTGGTAGCCAGGTTGGTTAAGGCCACCTCTTCCTGGATCTCGGCCGTGGTCTGGCCGTTCTGCTGTACAGCTCCCCCTGCAGGCCAGGGGCACAAAGCGCAGGACGTTTATCACAACCCAGAGAACCGAGATATCACAGTGACCCCCACAATGAGACAATGGTTCCCAGGAAGGCCAAATTAAAAAAGAATGAACTGGAAACCAGAGGGATGCTAGTTCACTTCCTGGGGCACTTGAGCAAGGCACTGAACCCCTAAACTGCTCCAGGGGCGCTGTACTATGGCTGACCCTGCGCTCGGACCTCTCTTAGTAGAGATAAGAGAAATAAAGAGAAATAAAGAACATTCTATTCTATTCAAAGCAGAGCAGCAAGTGGTCATTACGGCCCTGTCCCCCTCCCCCATGTGACCTTGTGTGGTCATTACGGCCCTGTCCCGTGACCTTGCGTGCACCAGTCTGAACGTAGTTTGCGAGCTCCTGACTGACGCACTCACCGTTGAGACACTCCATCTCGGGCTCCTCCCCTCGACGCCCTTCTGCTGCCGCTTGGCGTTGCGTCTCTTCTTGCAGTAGAACATGAGCGCCAGGACCACGATGATGTAGGCCACGGCCGCGCCCACCGACAGGCCGATGGTCTGGATCATCTTATAGGGAGCCTTGTCCTCGTCGTCCATGGCATGCTGAACGGGCTTCTCTGCAGGGCGCACGCACAGGGACACGAGCTTATTCACACGCTACATATACACACACAAACACAGACACACACACACACACAGGGACACAAGCTTATTTACACGCTACATATACACACACAGGGACACACGATGAGCTTATTCACATGCTACACACACACACACACTACACGACAAGCTTATTTACACTCTACATACACACATGCGTTATTGATCAGGCCAAGCTAGTTCACAGCACAATGAGTATTTAATAATCTAGCGATGCAATGTGCTGATGAACAGTGCGTCTGTGTCACAGAAACGGGTTTAATGAACAAGACTTAGACCCCTTTTGCCGTGTAATTAAGGCGTTTCATCACTGTTTCCACTGTAGAATAGAGCGCGTTGGTTTTTTGCCTTCCTAGTCTATTAACTAACGGACTGACAGCCTCTGTCTGTAAACGAGAGCAGGAGAGATCCCGTTCCGGCCCGTTATCGATGTCCTGGGGATGCGGAATCGAGCTCCTGGGAAGATTCACGCAGCGTGGGAAAACCCTGCACCCCTCGGAGTCGAGCGTAACCACGGCAGCACGCTTCGCCTCCTCGATCCGGCCGAGACGAAGAGGCCGACACAACGTCGGAGAAGACGGATAGAGGCCCTGGATCAATACCAACGTTATTCCACATCGACCAGCATGTTCCTCCCAGCCCAGAACACAGAGGCCGTGACTCTCCTCGTTAAATGATTCTGCAGCTACAGAGCTGTGTGTGTGTGACGGTAATGTGAAGACACCGGACTCAGGCCTGTCAGGAGAGAAACGGCTCTTTGTGACTCAGGCCTGTCAGAGTGACGGAGAGAAGCGGCTCTTTGCTGTAGCATTAGCAGGCAGGAGAGCCGCTCATCGTGCTAATGACATTAGCTGGGTCATCGGCCTTCATTCGGCCCATCCAGCTCGTGAGGGAGACGGGCCCCACAGGACTCACGGTCTCTGGGTGTTGAGCAGCCTTTTCAGACACCGTTCTGAGATATCATACATTATTGTGCGTGCGTGCGCGTGCGCGTGCGTGTGCGTGTGTGTGTGTGTGTGTGTGTGTGTCTGTGTGTGAGTGTGAGTGTGAGTGTGTGTGTGTGTGTGTGTGTGTGTGTGTGTTCTTCCCCCTCAACCTTAACCCTGCGTTTTCACTCGAGTGTTTGAGATATGCAGTCAGGCCTGCAGACCGCACCGTACGTTACTACCACAGAGTCCTGCTTATGGAATTATATCCACGTGAAATTCCTTTAGAAGAAAACATTGTGGGACCTTAACCCTTCACAGTGCGGAACAAAAGCGCAAAAACTCTTTAGGAACGGACAGACCCCACGCTCTGTCAACATTGGGGAGGGGGCTGAACACCCCCACCCACCCCCAAAAAAGCAACACCTGTGCCCATAGTGGGCTCGGATCACCGTAGCGACGCTGGGCTCGGATCGCCGTGGCGACGCTGGGCTCGGATCACCGTAGCGACGCTGGGCTCGGATCACCGTAGCGACGCTGGGCTCGGATCGCCGTGGCGACGCTGGGCTCGGATCACCGTAGCGACGCTGGGCTCGGATCGCCGTGGCGACGCTGGGCTCGGATCGGATCGCCGTAGCGACGCTGGGCTCGGATCAGATCGCCGTAGCAGCGCTGGGCTCACCCACGACGTAGAGTTGCGCGGAGGTGGAGCGGATGTTGCAGCTGTTCCCGGCGATGCAGGTGTACTTCCCCGTGTCCTCCATGATGACGTCATGGACCAGCAGCGAGCCGTTCGGCATCTTCTGGAACCTGCGAGGAGACGAAACCGTGAGAGAGAGTGAGAGAGAGAGAGAGAGAGAGTGAGAGAGAGAGTGTGTGTGTGTGAGTGTGAGAGAAAGAGAGAGAGTGAGAGAGAGAGAGTGTGAGAGAGAGTGAGAGAGAGTGAGAGAGAGTGTAAGAGAGTGTAAGAGAGTGTGAGAGAGTGTGTGAGAGAGAGTGAGAGAGTGAGAGAGAGAGAGTGAGAGTGTGTGAGAGTGTGAGAGAGTGTGAGAGAGTGTGTGTGAGAGAGTGTGAGAGAGTGAGAGAGTGTGAGAGTGTGAGAGTGAGAGAGAGTGAGAGAGAGTGAGAGAGAGTGAGAGAGAGTGAGATAGAGTGAGAGATAGTGTGAGAGTGAGAGAGAGTGTGTGAGAGAGAGTGAGAGTGTGAAAGAGTGAGAAAGAGTGAGAGAGAGTGAGAGTCTGTGTGAGAGAGTGAGAGAGAGAACGCCCTGATCCTGATCCTGCTCTACACACAACGACGACACTGTCAGAGAACTGAGAGTGTGAGAACACCCTGATCCTGGCCCTGGCCTACACAACAACGACACTGTTACGTTTTAACATGTTGTGTTTCACAGCATCACACCGTTGATTTCAGGGCGGGGCATTGTATTGTCGGCTCTTGTTGTGATTTTTCACGCTCTGCTGTAGAGCTGCACCCCCTCCCCCTCCCGTGACTGAAGAGCGTGGAGAGATCGCTTTCACGAGACCGGCACACAAAAGGAGCGCCTTCCACGAGACGCCAGGTCGATTTCACGACACGGAACACGCACGCGCACACACACACCACCACCACCTCCACACACACACACACACACACACACATACACATACACACACACACACACACACACACACATATACAAGCTCACACACTGGCCATCTTCCGAGCACGGCGCTGACAACGCTTAGGTTGTGGGTTCGATTCCCACTGGGGCCACATACACTGAAAAATGTATGCATTCACTACCGTAAGTCGCTTTGGATAAAAGCGTCTGCTAAATGGCGTATATTATATTATGATGATTATTATTACTGCAGAACCCTGGAGACCCGGCAGCAGGCAGCTCTGTGATCCAGGCTCTGGTTCTGCTCTGGTTCTGCCCTCACCTGCTCTGGTTCTGCCCTCACCTGCCCTGGTTCTGCCCTCACCTGCCCTGGTTCTGCCCTCACCTGCCCTGGTTTTGCTCTCACCTGCCCTCACCTGCCCTGGTTCTGGCCTTACCTGCTCTGGTTCTGGGCTCACCTGCCCTGGTTCTGCCCTCACCTGCCCTGGTTCTGCCTCACCTGCCCTGGTTCTGGGCTCACCTGCCCTGGTTCTGGCCTTACCTGCTCTGGTTCTGCCCTCATCTGCCCTGGTTCTGCCCTCACCTGCCCTGGTTCTGCCCTCACCTGCCCTGGTTCTGGGCTCACCTGCCCTGGTTCTGCCCTCACCTGCCCTGGTTCTGCCCTCACCTGCCCTGGTTCTGCCCTCACCTGCCCTGGTTCTGCCCTGGTTCTGCCCTCACCTGCCCTGGTTCTGGCCTTACCTGCTCTGGCTGGGGTCCAGGAACTTGTCCTTGATCCTCCACTGGATGTAGGGGTTGGGGTCCCCGGAGGCCTGGCAGTGCAGGATGGCCATGTGGCCCTGGTACACCGTGGTGTTCTCCGGCTCCAGCTTGAACAGCACGTACACTGTGAACAAGAGACCAGCACGGTGAGTCACTGCGCACAAGAGACCTAGAGCTCATCTAGAGCTACGGTACCTGGACAGAACACCGCAGGTGAGGCATCACACGTTGGGCCAAACTCCCTTACAGAAAGCGCTGATCCAGCTACACCCACTGTGTGTGTGACTGCTACATCAAACCACACACACTTTAGGAACCTTATTCCACATGCTCTAGTCTAAAACAAATGTGATTATAATTAAATCTAACAATCACTCACGTAACTATACTCAGTTACACAGTTTATATAGTTATATAGTTTACCTTTGATTTAAATTACAATCGAAGGTAAACTCCCCAACCTTTAGGGTGGGCACTCCTGCAGAACAATATCTTCTCATCTACACACCCAGTGGTGTAGTACCCAGTGCAGACACTAGGGGCAGGAGCGCCTCACGGTCGTGTGATTCTGTGGGCTCCTCTGCAGCGGTGTCTAGTGACCGAGGCAGAGGGGATATCGCGTAGATCAGAGAGCAGCCCCCAGGGGGCGCTCTATCCACGTCGCTCCGCTGCTCCCCGATTAATCAGACCTGGGGGGGGGGGCCTGTCTCTGATTGGCTGCCGGTACAGACCAGCTTCTAAGCCCCTGATCCAGGTACAGGAGAGAGTGGGGAGGAGCAGTTGGGCCAGAAACGTGGTGACCGGTTTGTGACCGGTTTGTGTGCGGCCCTGGCCCCCCTGGAGAGCCGCAGGGCGGGGCTGGCGTCTCGGGTTTCAGCTCAAAAACCAGCAGCCGATTCAGACCCAGGAACACAGGACAGGTGAGTTACCTGTGTGGCCACCTGCCGCTCTAACGGATCATGACAACATTAACACAGCCCTGCGGCCCTCCGAGGGAAAGAGCGGTCACCTGGTCTAATGATTATCAGGGGTGTAACGGTACACGTATTGGTACAGAACCGTTCGGTACAGGACTTTGGGTCTGTGAATGCAATCTTGCTTTAACCACTAACGCACGTGCAGAACTTTTTTTGTGTGCGGTTGCAGCAGTGTTGACAGACATTTATTTTTTTTTATTTCAGAAAGAACGATATGTGCCTTACTTTGTTCAGTAAATTATGGCCAATTAGTCACTGTTTACAAAGTTCATAATAAATGAAAAGCAATTTTATGTTTTGCATTTCTTTTTTTCCTCCTCGCTGTACCGAAAACGTTCTTGAACTTCGAGCGTGACTTCAAACCCGAGGTGCGTACCGAGCCAGGATCTCTGTGTCCCATCACACATCTACTTATGAGTGTGGCCAGGCGGGATCGCTCAGAAAGGCACAACACTGACTGGGAGGCCCCTCTCATGATCATATACATTAAATATGAGTGCATTTGCCTCAACAGCCTCTGATGAATGGAATCCTTTTAATAAAAAACAGTTAGTTACTCTAGGGCACACAGAGAGAGAGAGAGAGAGAGAGAGAGAGAGAGAGAGAGAGAGAGAGAGAGAGAGAGAGAGAGAGAGAGAGAGAGAGAGAGAGAGAGAGAGAGAGAGAGAGAGAGAGAGAGAGAGAGAGAGAGAGAGAGAGAGAGAGAGAGAGAGAGAGAGAGAGAGAGAGAGAGAGAGAGAGAGAGAGAGAGAGAGGGGGAGAGAGAGAGAGAGAGGGACAGAGGGAGAAAGAGAAAGAGAGAGAGAGGGGACAGAGGGAGAAAGAGAGAGACAGGGAGAGAGAGAGAAAGAGAGAGAGAGAAAGAGAGAGGGAGGGAGAGAGAGAAAGAGAGAGGGGGAGAGAGGGAGGGAGAGAGAGAAAGAGAGAGGGGGAGAGAGAGACAGAGGAGAGAGAGAGAAAGAGAGAGAGAGAGGGACAGAGGGAGAAAGAGAGAGACAGGGAGAGAGAGAGAAAGAGAGAGAGAGAAAGAGAGAGGGAGGGAGAGAGAAAGAAAGAGAGAGGGAGAGAGAGGGAGGGAGAGAGAGAAAGAGAGAGGGGGAGAGAGAGAGAGAGGGAGAGAGAGAGAAAGAGAGAGGGAGGGAGGGACAGAGAAAGAGAGAGGGGGAGAGAGAGACAGAGGGAGAGAGAGAGAAAGAGAGAGGGAGGGAGGGACAGAGTAAGAGAGAGGGGAGAGAGAGGGAGAGACGTTGTTAAACATGAATTAATGTTTAACAATAATATTTATGAACGCACTTTGTCAGTCGCCCCTGGATAAGGGCTAAATATAAATGTTAATGTAATACAAATAAATATTCAACGTGTCCTCTTCATGGGGAAACCACAGCCAGGTCACAGTCGATTGGTGGGAATCACAGCCAGGTCACAGCCCATTGGTGGTTGAGGAAGGAGCTGTACCTGCTACGGTGATCTGCACCATGGCCCGGAGCTCCCCCTGCAGGCTGTTGGAGGCGGTGCAGGTGTAGTTTCCCGCGTCGCTGCGGGTCACCTTGGTAAAGTGCAGCACTCCGCCTCTCTGCTCCACATGGGGCGGGATCTCGCTGCCGTCTGCAGGGGGCGACAGAGAGCCGGTCAGGCCTGTCAGGGACCCGGGTTCAAACACCTACTTAAGATCAGATTTGGAAAAATTTCTAGTTTCATTTTTCGCTGTTTTTCTCCCAATTTGGTTGCCAAGTATACCTCTATTTATCTAAATTCACCCTCCCCCACGAGTCCGCCGCCCGTCCTCCGGGTAACGAGACAATTTTATACCTTCCTGCCTCAACAAACTCGAGCCAGCTCACCCTCCCCCCCCCCCCCTGGGCGGACAGCCAAACGCCCCCACCCCGATCGGGGCTGACGACCAGGGCCGGTCTGGCAGTACTTAAGATACTTTTTATATGCTGGTAAAATTTGACAACACTTCTTCCTAGATCTCTGAGACGTTTTCAATAAAACGTGTTACAGACCAAAAACAGAATTCTTTTTTACGAAATAATAATTTAAAAAAAATTCAGAAAGTTTTGTTTAAGATTTTTTTGAGTATTCTGCAGGAATATTAATCGTCAAGTGTCTCACACAAGAGCGTTCTGCCAAACACCTTAAACGTGAACGTGATAAACGCATGTAGAGAACCGCAGGGACTCGTCGATCACTCCTGATCGCAGAGGACACAAACGCGCGAGGATCAGCGTTTCTCATCGCGGCCGGCTCTGATTGGCTCCAGCTGTGAGCGGAGGGGGAGGGGCCAGCGACCGGGCGTTTCCTGTGTGCGTCCCGGGACAGAGGCGCTCCTGTAGGGTCCCGTTCGGGCCGGGCCGGGCCTCCTGAATGAGCTCTTTCACACACACCTGTCTTGCTCCAGCGGATGGAGGGGGGCTCGCGGCCCTTGGCCGAGCACTGCACACTG